>JALIGW010000012.1:6561829-6749260 GCA_023053685.1 Diadophis punctatus similis
CAGGAAAGACAGTAGTTTAATTATCATTCAGGATATAGAAAATCTGAACATCGGGAAATGCCTGATCCCACATCAGGGGTGGGTTCCTACCGGTGCGGTCCAGTGCGCAGCTCCGGTAGGGACCCGCCGATTACGCAATTTGCACGCGACTCCTCCGGTACCGTCTTCACCGGACAGTCGCACACGTCGCCATCTTTTTAAAAGAATTTTTCGGCTTTTTTTGCTTCTGCAAAAAGCAGATAAGGTAAAAGTAAAGGTTCCCCTCGCACATATGTGCTAGTCGTTCCTGACTCTAGGCTCATCTCCGTTTCAAAGCCAAAGAGCCAGCGCTGTCCGAAGACATCTCCGTGGTCATGTGGCCGGCATGACTAAATGGCATAGGCGCACAGATCGCTGTTACCTTCCCACCAAAGGTGGTCCCTATTTTTCTACTTGCATTTTTAATGTGCTTTCCAACTGCTAGGTTGGCAGAAGCTGGGACAAGTAACTGGAGCTCTCTCCGTTACGCGGCGCTAGGGATTCGAACCGCCCAACTGCCGACCTTTCTGATCGACAAGCTCAGCGTCTTAGCCACATATTTATTCACCAAATATTTATTTATACATACGTATTCACCAAATAAATATAGTGGTAGACGATTTGTGTTTGAGGCATGAGGGAAGACCTGATTTACTTCAGCACATTTTTAACAGCGTTTGGGTTCCCCCCCGAAAGATTCCCGTGTCTTTCTGAGGAGGTAGAGGGAAAGTGAACAAGCATCTCACTTGGTGTTATCCACCAATTGCAGTTGTTTATGGATCATTGTTATGAGAAGCTGCATCCCCATTCTTTTTAACATAGGGGAAAGCAAACTTTCAGATATGGGGGAAAGCTTTTGAATTGTCCTTCTCTCAGTTGGGAAAGGAAGCTATTTTCTAAAGAAGTCTGTGGTCTCTTCTTGTAGGGTTAAGGTAGACTGTTTGCAATGGGGCAAGCTGGCTGCTGGCACTGGTTATGCACGGTATGTATTCAAGATATACATTTCAAGACCATCAGATCATGCTAGAAGCCATCAGTTTGTACAGCAGCAGGTGATCTCACCCACAGAATCTAGGTTGGGTTTCAACATCTAGGCCTTTGGCCAAGAATGAACAGATGGCGCTGAATCAGACAGAGGTTAGCAGTTACTACTCTCAAAATAATCCCAGGATGCCTTTTGTGAAAAACTCAGATAGAACATAGAATAATAAGGTTGGAAAAGACCTTGAAGGTCTTCTAGGCCAAGCCCCTGCTCAAGCAGGAGACCCTATACCAGTGATGGTGAACCTTTTTTGGCTCGGGTGCCAAAAGGGTGTGTGCGCGTGCGATAGCACGTACGTGCGTGCCCACACCCATAATGCAATGCTCCCCGCACATGCGCACAACCCCTGCACTGCCCCCCCCCCGCGCATGCGCACAGGTCTCACTGAAGCCTCCGGACTTTCAGTAGGCCCGTTGGGTCATTTTTCGCCGTCCCCAGGGTTTAGGAGGCTTTCCTGAAGCCTGGGGAGAGCGAAAACGCCCGAAAAGAAGGCCAAAAATCAGCTGACTAGCGTGCACATGCGTGCTGGAGCTGACATAGGGCAACGCTTCGTGTGCCCTCAGATATGGCTTTGCGTGCCACCTGTGGCACCCGTGCCATAGGTTTGCCATCACTGCCCTATACCATCTTGGACAAATGGCTGTCCAGTCTCTTCTTGAAAACCACCAGTGATGAGACACCCACAACTTCTAGAGGCAAGCTGATCCAGCGGTGGGTTGCTCCCGGTTCGGCGAACTGGTAGTGGCAGCAGCAGGAGGCTCCGCCCAACCGCCCGGGATGCTTCTGCAAACGCGCGCACGAACCGGTAGCAACAGGTTTTAGAACATATTACTGGTTGGATCTCTCTTTAATGATCTTCCAGCCATTACTTCTTGTCTTGCCCTTAGGTACTTTGGAGAATAGACGAACCCCCTCTTCTCTGTGGCAGCCCCTCAAGTACTGGAAGACAGCTAGTATGTTCCTTTGACTTGATGAAGACAGTTCTATTTTCATTTTTATTTAGACACCGAGATGCTCCGAGCAGAGTCAGGTTTACATGTTCGTACATCTACAGATCATGCAGAGAAGAGTCAGCCAATAGGGATGAGCTGTTTCTGGCCAACAGCTGAGACGAGAAAATTCTCAGCTATTCAATTTCCTACTTGCCTCACCCCATCCCTTAGAACAGGTGCATTAGCACCTATCTGTTCTTGCTCTTTGCAAAAATAAAGGCGAATATATTTCTGTGCTCATTTTGTCTTCGTCGCTTTTAAAATTCCAAATGCTGGAATGCCACCAGTTCTTTGCCTGACCCTCTCACCACGGTCTACTATGAGATCCTAGAGAGATCATGTTTTTTGAAGTAGCATTTACTATTTGGGGGTGACATTCCCCATTCATGGCACCAAGTCATAAGGCGTGCATTAGCGCACCATTGTGCCTACCGTCCCTGTCCTACTGTCCTATTGCCTAATTTACCTGTACCTACCGTATTTTTCGGAGTATAGGACGCACCTAGATTTTAGAGGAGGAAAACAAGGAAAAAAGTATTCTGAACCAAATGGTGTAGTAATATATTATTTAATAAAATACCAGTGTAGCAGAATACTTTTTACAACTATGTACACTTTTTACAAACTTCAAACTTGACAGCTTTAAGACTTGTGGACTTCAACTCCCAGAATTCCTTCTCCAGTCATGCTAGCTCAGGAATGGGAGTTGAAGTCCACAAGTTTTAAAGCTGTCAAGTTTGAAGTTTGTAAAAAGTGTACATGGTTGTAAAAAGTCTTGCCAAGTTTGAAGACCCTTGCACCCCTAACCCAGTGGTCTTCAAACTTGACAGCTTTAAGACTTGTGGACTTCAACTCCAATTCCTGAGCTAGCATGACTGGAGGAGGAATTCTGGGAGTTGAAGTCCACAAGTTTGAGGACCATTGCACCCCCTTGGCAAGTTTAAGACTTGTGGACTTCAACTCCCAGAATTCCTCCTCCAGTCATGCTAGCTAGAGTTGAAGTCCACAAGTCCTCCCGGTCTCACAGCCAGTTCCCTCCTGAAGCTCAAGGGCTGCAACTTGAGCTGAGCAGATCTGCGGCGAAAGTGGCGGCTCCTGGTTTTCCCGGCCACGCTAGAGAAGAGCAGCTGAGGAAGCAGGCGAAGCGCGGCGACAGGCAGGTGTTTTGGAAGCGCCGAGGGCAGCCCTCTCGCTTAGCCGGCAGCAGCGGGCGCAGCGAGTTCCGTCCCCACGCGCGTCCCCGGCGCTTGCTGTGGCGACGCTGTTTTCTCCGAGACCTTTGTCTCGGAGAAGGAGCAGTAGACAAAGGTCTCGGAGAAAACAGCGTCGCCACAGCAAGCGCCGGGGACGCGCGTAAGGACGGGACTCGCTGCGCCCGCTGCTGCCGGCTAAGCGGCATCCCGGACGCGCGTGCTGCCCTCGGCACTTCCAAGACACCTGCCTGCCGCCACGCCTCGCCTGCTCGTACGCCCGCTCGCTCGCAAGCGGGCAGCGGTGGGGATCGAAGCGGAGCGGTGGCACCTCGAAAGGTGCTAGCTCAGGAATGGGTGGCGGGGGCAAGCAGCGGTGGTGGCGGCGGCAAGCAACAGCGGGGACGGCGGGGGCAAGCAGCGGGGGGGGCAAGCGGCGGTGGCGGAGGCAGCGGCGGGCGGCGGGGAAAACTTCCGAAGGGTGGGGGCTGGGGGGGGTTGGGGGCTGCATTCGGTGTATAGGACGCACCCACTTTTTGACCCCCTTTTTGGGAGTAAAAAGGTGCGTCCTATACTCCGAAAAATACGGTACTTTGCTAATGTTTATGTTTATACCAATACCTACTATCTTGTACATGTTTGACAAAAACAAATAAATAAATAAAAAATAAATAAAGTCACGCGCATTGCTCACCACTGCAAGATCCTAATTACATCATGTGATTATCAGGGGATTTATCTCACATGAGGACCAGGTTTGCATCTCTGTCTGGAAGATTCCTTAGTTAGCACTAACTGGAATTTGAAACTGACCAAACAACAAAACAAAACAAAACCCACAATGGTTTTGCATACTGGTTACTAGTTCTGAAGCAGCTTGAGTTCTGTGCAAGCCTAAGAGAACTGGTCTGAGGCCCTGTCGCTTCTTCTTAATTGTGCTGTGAATATTTGAACCAGGAACAAGGTTGGTGTTCCCTCTACAATACTATTGCTCTACTACAGTGATGGCGAACCTTTTTTGGTTCGCGTGCCAAAAGGGGGGGGGGGAATGCGGGGGAATCACGTGTGCGCGTGCCCACACTCATAATTCCATGCACCCCCGCACATGCACGCATGACCCCCCTGCTCCCAGCATGCAATGGCACGCCCATTTTTCGCTCTCCCCAGGCTCCAGAGCCTTTCTAGGAGCCTGGGGAGGGCAAAAAAGGCCTTCCCCACCCCCTCTGGAGGCTGGAAACAGCCTGTTTCCCGACTCCCAGTGGGCCCAGAAGGCCCAAAAATCAGCCGGCTGGTGCACACATGCACGCCGGACCTGAGCTCGCGTGCCCACTGATATGGCTCCGCGTGCCACTTGTGGCACCCGTGCCATAGGTTCGCCATCACGGCTCTACTATATTTATGGTGGCACATTTTCCTATGGGTGAAAATCCTGAATGACCTTGTCTTCTGGACTGCCTGCTGGCTGGTGCCCTTTTACCTTTGGATGTGTTTAAATGTCCCCAAAGTATGCTGGCAACTGGAAGATTTATTATTTCTTTATTATAATAGTCCCTCTCATTGCAACATCCGTGGGGAAGATGGGTAGTAACTGATTTTACTTCTATTTTGCATCTTGTGAAGATGATGGGATCCAGAATAACTTAGCGGTTGGGCGGTGATCCAGCATTCTTCTCTATAATATCTTACAGGATTGATAGAATGAACACTGATTAACACATGTGCTCCAGCGGTGGGTTTATTTATTTATTTGTGACATTTATATACCGCTTCACAGTGCAAGCACTCTCTAAGCGGTTTACACCAGTAAGCAATGTATATTTATATTGCCCCCAACAATCTATTTAAGGGGCGTGCATAAGTGCACCAGCGTGCCTACTGTCCCTGTCCTAAAGTTCCCTTATCAGTACTCATCTTATGTATATAAACAATGTTATATCTATGTATATTACCAACACATACTTGACAAAAATAAATAATATTGTGTAAATATACTTTAATCATTAATTGTGATTGTATGATGGCGAGTAAGAAGAAACAATGCATGTTTATTAAAAGGCAATGTGTTTTGGCAGTCTGTCTGAACAGCACTGTCTTTCCTTTAATGGTGAAATTGACAGAATCTGTCAATTCTCATCCTCCATCCTTTCTCTCAAAAGACACATTATTGTAGCGTGTATCTACGTTGAAGTCAAAGACTGGAAGAATCTGGAAACAAACTCAAATTCCAGGTGAATTAGCTAACATTGGTAGTTTTGTTTGGCTGATGCACCAATGATGTTTACTTTATATGTAGTAAACAAAGATGTTTGCTACATATAAAAAATGGTTGCTGGAATTGGGTATGTCAAGTTTAATGTAAGAAGGACTAAGGGTGACATGATAGCAGTGTTTCAATATCTCAGGGATTGCCACAAAGAAGAGGGAGTCAAGCTATCTTTCCAAAGCACCCGAGGGCAGGACAAGAAGCAATGGATGGAAACTAATCAAGGAGAGAAGCAACTTAGAACTAAGGAGAAATTTCCTGACAGTTAGAACAATTAATCAGTGGAAAGACTTGCCTCCAGAAGTTGTGAATGCTCCAACACTGGAAGTTTTTAAGATGAAATTGGAAAACCCTTTGTCTGAAATGATATACGGTTTCCTGCCTGAGCAGGAGGTTGGACTAGAAGACCTCCAAGATCCCTTCCAACCCTGTTATTCTATTCTAATTTCCTTACAAAAGAAAGAACAAAGTCTGGAGACTCTTGAGGGAATTACATGTCAACTGTGGTGCTCTAAAATAAATAGAATCTGTTTGTTTTTGGACATCCTAAGACTAACTAGGAAGCTCATTGGTTTTCCATCAGTGGACCCAATGCCTAGCCCTTTGAGGGTTCTCCTTTAATCATGAAAAGACATTAAACATTGCCCTCTCCTAGAGAGCACAGTTGGCGGAACAAGGAATGGTCAAGCAGGCAGATTCGCCTATAAGAGATTGAAGTGTGAATTTTGTACATATAAGGTACTAGTAATGAGTAGAACATTCTTAGGTGAAGCTCTATGAAACTAGTTTTTAAAACCTTCACTTTCAAGGAGGCAGTTGCTGGAACTATGTATATTTATCTGCCTGGCATCCTTTACAGAATATGATCTATATCTAATCTATGTCAGCTTAGAACTAAGGAGAAATTTCCTGACAGTTAGAACCATTAATCAGTGGAACAACTTGTCTCCAGAAGTTGTAAATGCTCCAACACTGGAAGTTTTTAAGAAGAGATTGAATAACCATTTATCTGAAGTGGTGTAGGGTTTCCTGCCTAAGCAGAGGGTTGGACTAGAAGACCTCCAAGGTCCCTTCCAACTCTGTTATTCTATTCTATTCTATGTCCTGTAGTCTCTTTTATATATAATGCACTCCACAACTGGTGGTATTCAACGTGCAACTCAGTTCAGTGTGATCTCTTTGCTGTTTCAAGCACTCTGTAAGCGGTTTACACCAGTAAGCAATGTATATTTATATTGCCCCCAACAATCTGGGTCTTCATTTTACCTACCTCGGAAGGATGGAAGGCTGAGTCAACCTTGAGACGGTGAGATTTGAACCGCTGACCTGCGGATCAGTGTCAGCTAAAGTGGCTTGCAGTACCTGCCTCTAACCGCTGCACCACCTCGGCTCTAGGTGCCGGCAAATGCGGCAAATGCGGGCAAACACCTTCGAATTGGTGTATGAAGTGCTAGAAAGGCCATTTATTTTGACCATCCTACATTTCCAGGCTCCAGCTGGTCCTCCTCCTCCTCCTCCTCCTCCTCCTCCTCCTCCTCCTCCTCCTCCTCCTCCTCCTCCTCCTCCTCCTCCTCCTCTTCTTCTTCTTCTTCTTCTTCTTCTTCTTCTTCTTCTTCTTCTTCTTCTTCTTCTTCTTCTTCTTCTTCTTCTTCTTCTTCTCCTGTGTGAAACTGTCTTTCTTCATTTGTGTCTTTGTTGTGTCTTCTTTCCTGCTCAGCAATCTTTGGGAGAAGTAAAGACCAAGATTGACACCTTCTTCCCATCCTCTTGCTGATGTTTTGCTATTTCTAACCAAGGCTGTGATATGCTTAATTTCATCATGTCTAACTTAGTGCAAATAGAAAATCCTTTAGATTGCTTTCTTATCTTATGCAACCATGCACATTTCCTGAGCAGTGTTTTATAAACTGATATTACCATCCCTCTGAACAGAGGTGGGATCCTGCCTCTGATTGCCGGTGCGGCTAATAGCTGTTCTTCTGCACAGAGCCGAAGGCGCTGCTGCCATTCGCGGATCCAGAGCCTTCCCCGGGCGCTTTCCCCGCCCGCGTGGATGCCGCCAATTGCGTTCTTTTGCCCTCTGCGCATGCGCAAAGTGTTCCGCATGCGCAGAGGGCAAAATAATTGGCGGCATCCATGCGGGCAGGGGAAGCGCCGGGGAAGGCTCTGGATCCGCGAACGGCAGCAGCGTCTTCGGCTCTGCGCCGAAGAACAGCTATTAGCCGCACCGGCAATCAGAGGCAGGAACCCTCCTCTGCCTCTGAATTACATTGCGTTTGGAAGTGTGTAACGGCTACTATTGCTGTAGATCTATTATAAAAGTGGTAACTGAGATGTGGGGGGAAGAGATTTTTGGAAAAGAAGAGGGAAGAGAAGAAATTGGATCACTGTTTCCATGATATTTACTGTTTCCACATAGTATATTCTGTGAATATACTATAACATCCTGCTCCTGTGCAAGAAATGGACTCTGATTGGCTGTCATGCAGGGGCAACTCTGTAGGCTGTCTTGAGTCCAAGTTTGCTTGACTCTTGCTGGCTGATGCAATCTTCCCAGGTGACATGTGGTGAGATGGGTAGAGGGCTAATCCTATCATGTCCTAAGGGTGAAGGTCTTAATCCCATCACCCTGGAGCTGAAGTGGGGGGGGGGGCAGGGAGCTGCAGGAAGCTGCTTTGTCTTTAAAACATGTTTCTCCTTTTCAATATTTCCTAGGATATATCATTTTTCTAGGAGAGGGGTGGGTGCTAACTTCCTTCAAGTGGTATTAAAGGACAATAGAGGGCTTGCTTACACAGACGTCTAACCCAACCCTCCATAGTCTTTCCATGCGATTACTATCTAGGCTGTTGCCATTCCTGTATTTCTCTCCCCACCCCCTCTGGCTGTGTTTTCTTTTGATTTCAATTTGGCTGTGATTCAGGTGTGATACAGATCCAAGGACTATTCCATAGGGCAGCTTAAAGTCTTGCTGAATGGAAAGCCTAAGAGATGAGATTGCAATGGAAGATTTGGTTTCCCAGCAGCTCAGGATCTTGCATTTGAATGAAACATCCTAGCCAGCCTCACTGCTCGATCAAGGCACACAGGTGGTGCCAGGGCGAGAAGGAAGGCCCTAGTGGGTCACAGAAGGCCTTGGCAGTTGAAGTACCTCTTCATCAAATGTATTCTCCCGAGAGAAGCGCTTGATGTCAACAAACCTAGTCCTCTTTCAGAGAATGGAAATCTGGCTTTTTCAGGAGACTGGTGGCAATTAATAATAGCTTGTCAACCGTGGGTTTTGTCAGTTTAGGCTATTTGTTCCTGGTGATTTGCTTGGGGTTTTTTTCCCTTACTGTTTTACCTATGTTTTCATATGCTTCATCCTGTTGCTAGCTATTCTTGGTTTCATATTGACATTTTGATTAAGCTCAAGCTGAGGATATTGATGCTAGATGGAAAGTCATGTTTCATCTTGCTTATCCAGCTGTTAAGCTTAGCGCCCCCAGAAAACCCAGCCTGTTAGGACTTGTTTTGAAGCTTTTTAGGCCATACGTGTCTCGTTTCTCTTGGTACAAGGCAATTAGAGGAGGGTGTGGACTTACGTTGAAAAACAGGTTGAGGAAAAAATAACCAGTATTGCACAGAAATGCTTAATTCAGTGACGTGTATCGGGTGCAGCAAACCTTTACAATGACCCTTATCTTATTTATAAAATTTGATGTGTTGCATACGGTTGTTTTCGGTTTGAATTTGCCCAGGATGTAAACATTATTTTGCGATTTCTTAAAAGTTAGTGAAGAAGAAATATAGAATAAAACCACATCCTTTGATGATCTGCCAGTCTGGAAAGGTCTTTCAAGTAGGCTATAGATTAACCATGCTACAACTTCATTTTGTAAAGGACGGAGAAATGCAGTGGCTAAGCTGCATAAGTCACCATAGGCAATTTTCATCCTTGCTTTAGATATTAATGTGTGCAGAAGTGTATCACTTAATTTAGACGACTGTCCTGGTGTATTCTGTTGTCATTGTTGCTATTCTGGTGAATGCCATTTTATCAGAGTAAGTTTTAACAGATTTAACAGAGTTGGAAGGGACCTTGCAGGTCATCTAGTCCAACCCCCTGCCCAAGCAGGAGAGTTTGACCTACCTAGGATCAAACTCACAACCTCCTGATTGTGATTTTAAGTCAGTCTCCTAATTTATTTTTTTATTTAGCATATGGCAAATACATGGACTTATAGTAGTTCAAATGTTAATGTCCAGTCTACCCAGTCATTCAAGGGCAGGGTGGTCCATGTTGAAAAAAAATCAGACATTCTTCTAATAATTTGAGTAAAATTTTCTCTCTTTCTCTCTCTGCCTCTCACTTGCACATATACATGTATTAAAAGAATGTGAAAATTTTCCAAACAGCGTAAAGATTAGATTGGGGTTGATGCTGCTGGCTTTTCGTAAGGCCTCAAAAACCAGGCTTAGGAATCCAGATATGTTGTATTGAGTTGTTGCTAATCTTTTTACCTCAGTATAGGCAACATGTCTGTTGGTATATATTTAACTTTAATGGTTTTCGACACCCACAGTCATGAATTTGAGATGGGCAGCCATATAAATTGAAATGTATATACATATGCTAAGGCTGTAGAAAATACGACTTTAGCAACAGAGTGGTAAATGCCTGGAGCTCACTACCTGACTCTGTGGTTTCGTCACCAAACCCCCAAAACTTTACCCTTAGACTGTCCACTGTTGACCTCACCCGATTCCTAAGAGGTCAGTAAGGGGCGTGCATAAGTGCACCAGCGTGCCTACCGTCCCTGTCCTAATGTTCCCTCTTATCAGTACTCAGTTTATGTATATAAACAATGTTATATCTATGTATATTACCAACACGTACTTGACCAAAAAATAATAATAATTGCATCTTAATGGATATTTTTTTAAAAAAACAACATTGAGGTTTCCCCATCAGGATAGGTCCTCTAAAAATAGTGGTGCATCTATAATCCATAGTTGGTGAATTGTAAGGAAGAACCTTATATCTCTGTAGCCACCTGACCCCTTTAGGGCAAAAATGATTTATTTTCTGAGCTACAGTGAAGAATATTGTAGTTCATCATCTAAACCTCAACTTTCCATTTATTATGATGGGAAACCTGCCATTTTATGCAATTCATGGAAACAGAAGGCAAAAGCATACTCTTATATGTACTGTAGCTGTAGAGTCTGATTGATAACATACAGTAAGCATGAATAATACTGGAAATATTCTGATCAGAGCAAGAATAGATGGCGGTCTCTTAAGGCCGGCATTCCACTGGTACACCTCAGCAGCTTCTTCAAAATCAAATCTGAATCCTGAGAAAGGCTAGACTTACGTCTTTCCAGAATTTCAATCTCTTTCTTATTGTGATTGTAATTCTTCTTATTGTAAAATATCTAGTCATTTCCCCCCTCAAAGATTCGGTCTCCTGTCAGAGATTATTAACACGAGAATAGCTTCTATTCCATCCCCCCACTTTTACAAATATATATATATATATATATATATATATATATATATATATATATATATATATATATATATATATATATATATATATATATATATATATATCCTGTGTTAGGAAACTATATACCACCTAACGCACTGCAGTTAGAATATTTCAGTTTCAGACTATATCTGAGAATCCAAGGACAAGAACATCCCTGCTAGCTACACAACAAACTCCGTGCATTCTTCTTGACTAGGTTGTTTAAAAAATTACTGTGTGTTGACAGCTGACACCCAAACCTAAGTGCTATGTAAAAAGAATAATCCGTTTTTTCAAAACCAAGAACCCCTGACACACTTTTGCTTCTCAGTTCTGCATTCAGCAGGCTGCAGCATTGAGTTTCCTCTTTGGATTTCAACATATTGTACAGACAGTGGGGGGAAAAACCAACTTCAGGCTGTTGCTATAATGTATCCAGAACACTTTTAGGAACTTCCTAAATTAAGGAAACAAGTTAAATCAGCAACATGTTTATTATGCCATAAAACAAACATCTGAAATGTGTTTTATCATTGCGTAGATGATGCATAGCTAATAAACTCAGCAGGATTCGAATTGCTATACAGGTAGTTCTTGACTTGCAACAATTCATTTAGTGACCGAAGTTATAACATCACTGAAAAAAGTGACTTATGACCGTTTTTCGCACTTACGACCATTGCAGCATCTCTAAAGTCACATGCTCACAATTTGGATGCTTGGCAACTGACTCATATTTATGACGGTTGCAGTGTTCCGGGGTCACGTGATCACCTTTCGTGACCTTCTGACAAGCAAAGTCAATGGGAAAGCCAGATTCACTTAACAACGGCATTACTAACTTAAGAACTGCAGTGATTAAACAGCTATGGCACGAAAAGTCGTACAATGTGGAAAAATTCACTTAACAAATGTTTCACTTAGCAATAAAAATGTTGGGCTCAATTGTGGTCGTAAGTCAAGGACTACCTGTACCTTGCTCGGAATCTGGAAGCTTATTCTTCACAAGTATCACCTGAAATTTATTCTTTTTTTCTATCCGATTCTGGATGATACAGGTTTGAGATCACAGAATTGTGACCAGCAAAATACCAGACCAAATTTGCAATATGAAAATAGTGAGTGGTCCAAATTAGAAGTGTACCAATTACATTGTGGAGTAGCTTAGGTTTGTATATGAATAAAGTTATTAGAAGTATGTATTTCAGATGGGAATGAAATAAAAGAATAATAGAATAGAGTAGAGTAGAGTAATGTAGAATAGAATAGAATAGAATAGAATAGAATAGAATAGAATAGAATAGAATAGAATAGAATAGAATAGAATAGAATAATGGACTGGACTGGACTGGGCTGGACTGGAGAAGACAAATTCCTTCTTGGACTTTTCTCTAAGGTTTTAAGACAAGCATAGGAAGTCAGAGAGGCTGCAAAGGAGGTTAGCATGGGGTGTGTTTATGTCTGTGTGTCAAACAAAGATAGTGGCCCAAGCCACAGGATCCACATCCTGACCCTTCACATGAGCCTTGACATACAAAACAGGCAGAGTTTCAGTGACAAACATCATCTTGATGAATAGAAGTTGGAAGGGACCTTGGAGGTCTTCTAGTCCAGCCCCCTGCTCAAGCAGGAGAACCTATACCATCTCAGACAAGTGACTGTCCAGTCTCTTCTTAAAAACCTCCAGTGATGGAGCGCCCACGATGTCTGGTGGCAAGCTGTTCCACTGGTTAATTGTCCTCACTGTTAGGAAGTTTCTCCTTAATTCCAGGTTGCTTCAGAATGCAAGGAAGAAAAGTGCCTTTCCTCATCCATTACCAAGAAACTATAAATGGAAAACCAAAATAGCCAAATTAAATACCTGTTTCTAAACTACTGGTATCTTATCACAGTTACTAAAATAGTACTAGCATTTAAATAAATGGCACGATATTGGAAATAATTTCAGGGATGTAAAACGAGCTGAAACTCTTTCTTTCTCCTGAAGATGAATATTCAGCTTGATCAAAATCTAAGACCTCTCAGACTCTGGACTTCTGTGTGGAAAATAGCATGGGTTAATTTTGAACTGATCTTGATTCAGTTGTTGCACTGTTAAATTCTATGTTGTCATAGAGCTTGCTGTAATAATGTCTGATGCCAGCCGCTGAAGCTTGCTAACTTAGATTTAGAAAGAAAATCAGATCCTTGTGAGTTATTCCATATTCCATGAATAAAAGAAACCATGGTCAATCACAATGGGCTAAGTCTATAACCAAAGATTAGTGGCAATTACAGTAGGAGAATCTTCCACACTTAGTTTCCTCCTAATCTTCTTTCGTATTGTCCTCCTTGGTCCATAAACTATCATTATCAGGTTAAGATGCTCACATATTTGAATTAACCTGTTTTTTGGGGGGCTCCTGTATAGTACCCTGACTAACTACACTGTTATTCTGTAAAAGGACCGTAAAAGAACATGGCACACTACTCTTGGGGTTTAATCTATCATGCAAAAGTAGCCTTCGATTTGCAGAATGGAATGGAAAATATTTACTTGGACATTGATATCTTCACAAATTATTAACTTGTCTTTTGCAAATGATGATGGGAGAGAGATGTGACTCAACTGTAGCTGAGTCACAGTGGCTTTTCCAAGACCTCTGTGACCATGGGTGTGGGGTTTAACAGTGTCCTTTAATAGGAAATCTCAGCTTGGAAGTTTCCCTTGCACTTTAATGAATGTATTCAGTCTTCTGTGACCCGTAATATTGTTAGCATCCTGTTCTTTTTCTTGCTTCCCACTTTTCAAATGGGTTAGTTGATTCCATACAAGAATTCCTAGTGTTCCTGCAGAGAGTAGAAATACAGCTTGCATTCTTACTAGAAAGAAAAACGAGGCCTTCTAGAACCTCCTGCTAACATCAAAAGATGGTAGACAAAATAGTTTGCAATACCCATCTTCATTAATTAACAGAGGTCTATTTTGCTGGGACATATAGCCTTCTCCATTAATGGATTCAGACCAAATGTTTGTCCCCTCAGGGACAAATTCCTTTTGCTCTCTCTGTCCCCTCATACTTTGTAGGCAACCTTCTAATAGACGGATACTTGATAGAAATGAGGGCCTTAGAAAAGATATATTGATGCTGCGATGAATCAATATATAAAAATATCTGAATCGTGCAGATACTGGTTTTCCTTGTGACACTCTCCAAGGAAACAAATATTGGAATTTGAAGCAGCAGCATAGAAGGATACTTCTGAATCTCCAGTATTGGTAAAGGTTCCTGACAATGCCATGGATAGTCACGGAAACAAATAAATGGCTTATCGAATGAATCAAGAGTTCTTACTTTAAGACACGAGTTATTATGTTTTGGACACTTTATGAAAAGATCCAACTTTCTTGAGAATTCTATAATGCTGAAAATATAGAAAGAGGATGACCACCAGCAAGATGGACAGACTCAATTATTGTGGTGATGGCTGCATTACTGGAAGTTATGAAGGAGCAGGTTGGGGGTGGATCTCCTGGCGAAGTCAATTTCTAGTTTATAAGAGTCAACACCAACTTGGTGGCATATACAGTAATCAATGAGAAGGAAAAAATAGAATGAGCAGCATCAAGGTCCATGGACTCAATTACAGTGGCTATGGAGACATAATTGGAAGATGTGAAGGACCAGGTTGGGCACAGATCTTCCTGGAGTTATCTCTGCAGTTGCTCAGAGTCAGGAATGACTTGATGGTATATAACCATTCAGCCAATGCAAATGCAATGCAAAGACCTAGCTCCCTTGAGAAGTCCATGATGTTTGGAAAAATGGGAAAACCAGAAGAGGATGACCAGAGAAACAAGATGGATGAACTCAAGTGATGGAGAAAACATTGGAAGATCCAAAGGAGGACCAGGTTGGACACAGATCTTTCTAGAGTTCTATTTCTCCAGTTGCTCAGAGTCAGGAATGATTTGATGGTACATAACCATTGAGCCAACCAATGCAGACCTAGCTCCCTTGAGAAGTCCATGATTTCTGACAGTGAGAGCGATCAACCAGTGGAACAGCTTGCCAGCGGAGCTGTGAGAGCCCCAACACTTGTGACCTTCAAGGGGAGACTGGACTGCCATCTGTCTCAAAGGGTGTAGGAACTCCTGCTTGAGCAGGGGGTTGGACTAGATGACCTACAAGGTGTTGGGGTGAGAATAATATCTCATAAAGGCGATTTAGATCTTTCCTTGGAATTCAGTAAGTCAGAAATAAAACAGAGATTAAAGTCTAATAGAAAATATTTATTTCAATACAAAAGCAATAAATTCTGAATAATTACATCTTTGCTAAGAAAACACGACCCTTCAGGTCAACAGCTAAGGCAGAAGAAGAAGAAGAAGAAGAAGAAGAAGAAGAAGAAGAAGAAGAAGAAGAAGAAGAAGAAGAAGAAGAAGAAGAAGAAAAAGAAAAAGAAAAAGAAAAAGAAAAAGAAAAAGAAAAAGAAAAAGAAAAAGAAAAAGAAAGAAAAAGAAAAAGAAAAAGAAAAAGAAAAAGAAAAAGAAAAAGAAAAAGAAAAAGAAAAAGAAAAAGAAAAAGAAAAAGAAAAAGAAAAAGAAAAAGAAAAAGAAACATATTCATGGATTGTAAAATGATTAGGGGACTGGAGGCTAAAACATATGAAGAATGGTTGCTGGAATTGGGTATGTCTAGTTTAATGAAAAGAAGGATCAGGGGAGACATGATAGCAGTGTTCCAATATCTCAGGGGTTGCCACAAAGAAGAGGGAGTCAAACTATTCTCCAAAGCACCTGAAGGTAGAACAAGAAGTAATGGGTGGAAACTAAACAAGGAGAGAAGTAACTTAGAACTAAGGAGAAATTTCCTGACAGTTAGGACAATTAATCAGTGGAACAGCTTGCCTCCAGAAGTTGTGAATGCTCCAACACTGGAAGTTTTTAAGAAGATGTTGGATAACCATTTGTCTGAAGTAGTGTAGGGTTTCCTGCCTAGGCAGGGGGTTGGACTAGAAGACCTCCAAGGTCCCTTCCAACTTTGTTGTTGTTATTATTATTATTATTATTATTATTATTATTATTATTATTATTATTATTATTATTATTATTATTATTATTATTATTATTATTATTATTATTATTATTATGGTGGTTTAGGAATGCACACATGCGCAAAGAACATCATATCACGTGTTCTGCCTGTATTGGAATGTACCATATTAGATAGGGGTGCATGACCCTGCATAGACATACAACTGACAATATTCACTACGTGACACAAGGTCCCTTCCAATTCTAATAATAAATCTAAATCTAAATATGTTTGGAAAAATGGGGAAACCAGAAGAGGATGACCAGAGAAACAAGATGGATGGACTCAAGTGATGGAGACAACATTGGAAGATCAGAAGGAAGACCAGGTTGGGGACAGATGTTGCTGGAGAAGGTCGATCTCAAGTCAACAGATACTTGATGACCCACAATCCATCAACTATTTCGTATGGATGCATAAATACACAACCACCATGGAGCGGAGCATCCACAAACGAGTTTGTAGGACGCATCTAGGTGGAATCCTCGTGGGAGGGGACGCTGGTCCCGCTTTAAGGTCCTCCACCAATCAGAGACGCCAGATTGTCCCCCCCCCCACTATTCTGAGGGAGGAGGGCTCCATTTTGGAGAGGCATGTTGTCATCCGAGAGGCGGGGCAACAGCTGCGGGGAAGAGAGCGCGAGAACAGCTGCCAGCGGACCAATGGGAGCCCGTTACGCATTCGTGGCAGCCAGCTCAATGCAGTTGGTTTAAAAAAAAAAGAGGGAGGGGGGGGAGTAGAAACGCCGCTGGTGCACAAAACGACGAAAACGCATGGGCGGAGGGGGAAACACAGCGAGAGAGAAAAAAAGAGAGAGAGGCGAACCAATAGCGAGCCGTAGCCTGGGGACAGGCGTAGCGCGAGCTCGAGCCAGGAAAGGCGGCCAATGGGTTTCTGGAGGAAGGCGAGCCAATAGGGAGGCGGCCTGGGCGCAGGCGCGGTGGAGGGGAAGCCGAGGCGCGCGCCGGCCCCGCCCCCCTCTCCCTCCCTGCCGCAGTAGTGGCTGAGGGAGCGAGGGCGGCCATTTTGGGAGTCTGGGCAGGGGCGCGGGGTGGGGGAGGGGAGGGAAGCTTCGCGGAGAGACGGCAAAGACAGGCAGAGGCTTCCCTCACACACTCGCTCGCACACGGCGCAAGATGGCTGGGCGGACGGCTGCTTCGCGAGCGGCTGCGGCTTTCCCCCCCCTCCGTTCTCGGGGGTGCCTTTCCCGCCAACCTTCCCGGGCCGAAAGCGGCCTCAGGGACGGGGGTCTCTGCCGGCCCGGGGTCCCCGAGTTTGTGGGGTGGTGGAGGGCATCCTGTCCCGGTTGAGGCGGACCCAAGAGCAAGCCTCTGCGGCAAGGCAGCCTCGGCTCTCCCGCCGCCCGCCCGCCTCCGGGATGTCTCCGCTCGACTCGCCTGGTTTCCCTCACCCTCAGGACGGTGAGTATTGCCTGAGCTGCCGCCCTGCCATGTCCTTCTCCTCCGTCTCTGCCGCCGCCCTCCGCCATTGTCTCTTTGTCCTTGAGAAGGAAAACAAGATGTCCTTGGAACCGCCTGAGAGATGGCGGATGGGGGGGGGGGAGGGAGGAAAGAAAGTCGGCAACAACAACCCGCTTCCCTGCCCTTCTTCTCGAGTCGGGAAGAAAAAAGACCCGAGCGCCTCGAAAGCGAGAGAGGGGGTCCCCCAAACTAGACTCGGGTCGCCGAAGCTTCCCCGCCTTTAGGAATAGGAGCCCGCGCTTCCAAAGGTGGGCGTCGAGGGAAGAAAAGAAGCCTTCTCTTCTTCCTCGGATTGGGGTTTTTCTGGTAGAAAGCCGGGGTGCCCCCCCAAATTTAGTATGTGTATGTGTGTGTGTGATGGGGGTGGGGGGGGTAGAAGGACTTAGAAGAAAGAGGGATCGATCCCGGCGACGAGGTGGGATTCCTTGTTGCTCTTTATGGGGTTTTTGGATATGAAAAGTCCACATTTGTGGGTGTGGATGGTCCTAAAACGAGTTTGGGGGGGCGGTTTTCAGGGAATGAAAAACGTAATGTGGAATTCAAGGTTGGGGGGCTTTTCCTTTCTTCCCCCCTTTTTTTGGTATCGTGGTAAAGAGGCTGTTAAAACGCCCTCTTGTTCCTTTTTGTTTTAAGAGAGGCGCCCCCCCCCCTCAGTTTTGAATTGGGGGTTCCGGGTAAGATTCTTGGTTAGGCGCAAAGCCTGACATATCAAGGAGGTTGGTGTCAAACCAGAGGCGCCATTGAACTGCAGTTTTCCTCCTTTCTTCTCCCCCCTCCCTTACTCAGTAGAAATCTAAGGCTTATATGCCCCCCCTTCCCCAAATATCAGGGAGTCCATACAATTCCTCCCCATGCAGATTTGCAAGGTCTGGGTGCTGGATTTCTGTCATTTTTCTTAGAATAATCGAAGGGCAGGTATCTGAGGGTAGTTTGCTATGGAGCTACAGAGGGTGGGGGGGTCTGCAGCAAATTGGGACAACACCCTCTTAAAATATTTGGAGCAGGGAAATGAAAGGTATACTGTGATTCCATATACAGGATGTCTGCGACAAAAAGTCTCCAGTTCTTTAAAGAGTCCCCGTCCTCCATTGTGATTGAAAGAGGAAAAGAGCCCTGTTTATTTTTTTCTTCTTCTTCTTGTAAGAACAAAAGACGTCATGGCTGCCTCTTTCTCTCCAAACAAATTTGTTTTTCTGTATTTGGGTGTTGGCATTTACCGTAACTCTTTCTCAACTAGGTATGTGGAAACAATTTTCAAACGAGATTTTGGTTTTTGGTTTTTGGTTGATGATAACAAAATTAAAAAACATTTATCCAAAATGAAAAATTCTAATGAAAGTTTAGGATGAAAGGTATGAAGTTCTTTAAATACGTGCATCTTTTAGAAGTATGCCAGTTTAATTGAGTAAGCTAAATTGGAACTAGACTTGATGAGTTAAAAAGAACTAGCAATAGGTAATGAAGTATACATGAAAACCATTTTAAAAGTTGGAGAATGTGTCTTTGAGATGTGTTGTATTTGAAGTTTGAATTTTCTGGCATTTTTTTCATGCAAATGTAATCATTAAACCTCTTAATTAAGTGAAAGTAAAAGCTTAAAATGCTCTGTTACTTTTTCATTGGTTTCAGCGCTTAATGTTTGGAACTTAACTGTTTAAAATGAACATTTGGATGATAGGCTGTCCATTTTTAAAATGGTTGTGTTAATTTGTCTTAATGTGTTTATTTTCCTTCTGGATCAATACTTAATATTTCTTAGGATTTGTAATGTTAAAAGTTTACCAGATAAAGTTCTGGCATGGAGTGACCATTTGGTATATTTTTATAATATTAGCAAATATTTTACAATCCTTTGGAGATGTGGCTTTAACTGATTAATCAACCAAAAGCTGTTGTGAAGCATGTATTTAAAGATTCTATATAGAATAAGTAGTTCTGAGGTTTCACTGAAACTTTAAAGTTATGATTATGGATTTGAAAGTGTTTTTGTATGATTGAAAAATTGTAATAAAGCCAACAGTTAAAAATGGCCAAGATTTTTTTTAAATTATTTTTTTTTACAGAAAATGAGATTAAAGTGAAGGTAAAATTTGGATACTTCTGTGGATTATAAAAAACTTCACTTTCAAAACGGCTTTATAAAATTATCTCAGGTGACATCTCAGTTAAGATAATGTAATTCTATTGCTTCAAACAGTAGAAGTATTTTAAATGTGTGTAACCTTGAGAATAAGAGAAATCTAAACATGTTTGACTTTTCTCATAGTTGCAGTTGCATGACTATTGGTTTTGGGATAGACTTTGTTATGGCACTTCTGTTGTGTCTTTCCCTTAAAGAGATGATAAAAAAAGATTTCATTAAGCAGAAAACTTGTACAGAAATACTTTTTCATAGTCTGAGAAACTTTAAAAAATAGTGCTTAACTTTATAGATAGCACTGACATAATTTTAAGTATTTTATTTAATAGATGTCTGCAAATATTAAGAGAAGACATTTTTGATTAATCTAAATATATTTTTCTTTAGGTGTTCTATGAATATTTGTCACCTCAATAACAGATGACTTATAAGAGCTGCCCAGAATTTTTTGTAGGTAAGAATTAACTCATTTTGTTTCTCAGCTTTGTAGAAATGTGTCCCTTATATATAAAACATTTACCCTAAAAAAAAAGAAACTTCATTATGATTATATTCTAAAGTTGAAAAAATTTGTGAATTTTTGATAAGGTCCTATTGATTTTACTGTACATATCTCCTATATACCCGTATTGGAGAATGTAAGCTTCCAGTTGAAACTTGCCTAGACAACTTACATATAAGTAAATTACTTTCATTTAAAATATATTACGATCAAGTTTCATATCACTGAAATGAGAAAAGTAGTCGTAATACTTGCACCAAAAGTATGATCAACTTAAATCCAAAATGTGCATTATAAATACATAGATGAGAGAGGGGGGGGATATAGAGATGATAAAGAGATACAGAGATATAGAGATAGATATATACAGATATACACACATATGTGTTTGAGGACTTTTCTGTAGTTTTTCCGCTTTAAGTCTTTTGATGTCGATGTTGAATGCCATTTTTGACACAAATTTTTTTATATGTATATATGTATAAGATTTAATATAATTTTATATATATATTCTTTTTTAAAGATTTCCCTGACTTCTAATAACTAGAAGGATCCAGATGGAGCTAAAGGAGAACATGTTAGCTGTTTCAGGTATTTTTTAATTTATTATTTGAATAATGCAGATCTTTTACATCTTGGTTTCTTTCTAGCCTTTATGTCTTTAACAGAATCTTTGCTTGGAATTTGGAATAACCTTCTAAACCTTAAAAATAAAGTATTTTCAATATTACTACAAACTCATTATAATTGTTAAATTTTATAGCTTAATATTTCCAGCACTAGAGATGAAATTAACAATATTTGAAAATGATTACTTTGCTATCATAAAACAAATGCTCATTGAGTAGCTCATATTAAATTTAAAGTTATCTTTAATTTTCATAGACATGTTGAAATTTTAACTAAACTTCGTCTATGCTCCTAAACACTGATACTTCCAATTATCCAATTGCTGGTTTCTACAATCCCACTTATGTGTTGCATCAATTTATTTATTAAATTTTACATTAAAATCTGAATATCATCTGTATGAAGTCAATTTTGTTCACACAGTCATTTGCTTAATGCAAAATTTATCTTATAATACACCTAGATGTATTTTCCTTTGCACAATCCAGGTTTGAACAGTAATTGACAATTCAAGATATTGTTAAGTATGAACATGGAAAAGAGATGATAGAATTCATTCACCGAGTTTTGGTTCTCAACTTGGTTAACATTTGAAAAATTAAAAAATAGAGGTTCTTAAAACAAGATATATATTTTGCTCAGAAATTGATCAAACCTATATAACTGGTTGTTTAGAGCCCCCCCCCCCGTTTTTACTAAAACCCAATCCTTTTTAAGTTGTTTAAACGGAGTGACCATTTTATCAATTTAAGACATTACCTTCAAATGTTGAATCTGACTATCATATTTGCCATATGAGCTACCTGGAAATGTAATAGTGAAGTAGAAGTATAGTAAATTATTAAATATAAAATGCTGATAAAAATAATGCAGTCCTTTTATTTTACTAGTAAATAACTACCAAAGATAGTAGATTAGATTGCATTTCCCTTTACATGGTTTTAACAGAAAACTGGCAAAATATCATCCCTTGTGTCATTTTTAGGACAAACCTTATAGACCTAGAATAAATTTTGAGAATAGGTAATTCATATATTTGTACCCTCTTTTCTCCTTTTCAGAGTTCTAGAACATGCCCATTGCACATCACCATTCAGGCTAGAATAAAGGAAAATTTAAATTTTCCTGCTACTGCTCCAGATATGTTGAAACATTAAGTTTAATCATTTTAATTGATGATGACTTTCACAAATTTTCTTTATTTTTGACAAAATTCAATTGTAAAACACCTTGTGTTTTTTTTTGTAAATTAAGTGTAATTTCTATACAACTGTAATGAATGTTGTAAAAGGTGCAACAGGATATTTCAGTGTCAAGAATCAAAGCGATGTTACTGCATTAATTTAGTCGTTCAGACTGTACTCTACATTCAAGGAAATTGGAAAATCTTAGATCTCACCTAAATCTCTTTAGAATTGCGAATCATTATAGCATTCTGGGTTAATTCCCTTGGCAAGTACTGTGGCATTAAAAAAATATTTAACACTTAAGCGTGTTTTTCGTGCTCTAATTGAGGATAAGTATCAGTGTATGAAATAATGATGTTTATAGCATCCACTAGTTGATAGCATAACAAATTCTGTTTATTGGGAAGGTTATGAATGTATCAATGCTAAAAAACAACAGGGCATGAAAATCTGGACTCTGTATTTTTGAAAAATCATATACCTGTAGCGTGTTTCTTCTGAAATGTATTATATAGTCCACTACATGATGAGATCAGACTAATAAAATATTTCAATCTCTAAAGTTAAAATGATGGAATGTAAAGACAACCATCACCACCACCTCCCAAAAAAGAAAAGCTGTTTTAGTATATCTGTTAAATTTGCAGTTATACGAAAATGTATCCCAAAATGTTTGGTGGGATTTGCTTCAGAGAAAATATGCCTAGGAAAATGATATGGAACTTTTAATGAAAATCCATCTGTCAAGTAAATCCAGAATTGACTTTGCTATACTATTTTATGGAAATTAGAATTGTTTGCAAATTGGAAACATACACATATTCTGTAAGAATTCCTGACAATGTTGAGATTTAAATGTGAAGAAATAGAGGTACCTCATTAGAGTATTGCCTGAACATGTGTAGTAATATGTGATTCCCCCCCCCCCATTATTGAATGAAATCACATGAAGGAAATTAGGTGATCAGATGCTAAATACTTAAGCAGCTGAGAAATTCAAAAGTTTATCATTAACATGTATCAGCTTCCCATCTTCCATATTAAGTTTCAAAATTGTAGATAGAATATTTCACCTTGGAGACTTCTGGAGCTGATATGTTTGCAAATAGTCCACAGTTTCCAGAATTATTAGTTACCATGGCACTTTAAGAATTCTGGTGCTTTTGGTCCAATACATATAGCAGTTCCAATATTATTCTTGGAATTTAACAATCTTGCTAAATTTAGAATTTAGCAACAATGATACAGGTTTATTAAATTCATTCTGGATTTTGAAAGATGTCAAATAGTGTTGTATAACTTCAGACTTGCATTTAGTTAATAATAAATTTGGTTAGCTTCCTATTAAGCTAATCCCCTTAAAGAATTTATTCTGTTACAGAACTTAAAATTTTCAAAATATTCAATTTACAGAGTTGGTATGGTGTTGTGATTAAGGTGTTGGACTAGAAATCGGAGATACTAGCCTATTCTTGGTCACGAAGCTCATAGGGTGGTTTTGGGCCAATCTCATTCTCAGCCCAACCGACTTGAGAGAGTTGCTGTTGTGGGAACAAATAGGAGTGAGCTCTTAAATACCCTCCCTTGGGTTTCTGTACAAAAGTTGGGATACGCACCTAATAAACCTGAACTGATTACATAAATGTGCATTTTAAAACATTTAAATATTGATTGGTTGTATTTAAAGTCTAGCTGCAATGTTAATATTTACTCTGAAAGACATTTCTATGGAAAAAAATAGTCCCAATACTTACACAGCACATGGCATTCATAATCTATTCATGTTTGTACTTTGCTATTGTCCAAAGAGCAGTTGGGTTCTCCTCATATTAAGGAAAGACTACAGTATAGATATAAAGGTAGTGGGACTTGCCCTAGGGCTGCCCTATGAGTAATCATTATTGTACTAGTGGTAGATGGGATTGATGTGTGATAATTTTTTTTCTGTTGCTAGATAGCGTGATAGGAGAAGGGAAAAATAAGGAAGCCCTAAAACGTAATACTCACAGACTTTCACAAAAAAAAAGCCCTATTGTACATTGGATTCATAATGCATAAAGTAGTAAGTAGTCTGCTTGAGAAAACAAGCAGCAACTTTATGCTTTAGTCATGAACATAATCTTAGTATACTAAGCACTCAATGAAGTCAATTTTTTCCTGAATAAATATAGATAGGATTTTATTGGTGATTAATTTATTAAACAAATGATATTTAACTTTTCACTCCAGGTACATTGAACTGATTCCACAAAATACCTGAATCTGTATGGTGTACTGGTAAGTTGCTGTCTCAGTATATTACTATGAGTGCTTTTGTAACTGTGTTTTAGCATGTTTTGTGGAAAAGAGATAAAATTACGAATCTCTATGAATTAAATGAGCCATGTTTCCAGGATAATTTTAATAGAATCAATCCGTAATATTCTTGGAGGAAATTACTCTACTATCATTAGGGAAATTGTATGTTTTAACAATTTTTCAGATAGCATAATAAAAATATACCTCTCTGAATCTACCATATTGGTGAGAAGGAGTCTGCTTAACCCTCTTTTTCAATACATTTATTTTTTATTGACTGCCATTTTTTTCATATATAGTACGCCAATTTTTGGTTTAAAGTAATTTGCTCCAAGAAAAGCATTTCCTGCTCCTGTTAATTGTACAATCACTTGAACAAGTTAATTTTGAAAGTAATTAGATATCTAACTTATAGTCTATCACCTGTTTAAAATTGTTGAAAGGTCTGTTCTAGCATCTCCTGAGTTATCTATAATTATCCTATTGCATGGGACTGGAAATAAATGTTAACATTCATTGAGATACATAGAATCTAAAGCTACTTTTCAGAATGTGGCATCTGTGATCATATAAAAGTTCTATAATACTATCACTGTAATAACACACATTTTTAAAAAATATACTAGCTGGTTTTCTAAAATTCTGTGTTAGAAGCAAGACCATGTTATTTAATACAAGGTTTAAAAAAATTGTGCTATATTTTCCTTTGGTCAGCAGAACCTGTTGATTAAAAATTATGCTAGTGTTTTAGGGTATATGTTTAATGTGCTATTATCACCGGTGTATATTTGGATTCTAGGAAAATTCTTTATAATCAGGTCATCTCATTGAAGCATTTGAGTGCAGTAGATACTTCAGTTTGTTCTGTTGAGTAAACATTTTTCTGGAGTGATTAACTATGCTCAGAAAGCCAAGTTGGGTAATTCCTCCAAAATCCTGCATCTGAATTTGTATATTGTGGTGTGATGAAATCATACTTTATGTAAGCAGTTCTCAACCCTTAAAAAATCGTAAGAAGGGTAATGTTCAAGCATGCTGTTGATATATTTATTACTTATGGTAAATTTGAAGAGTTAAAAGTTTCAGTGATGTACCCTATTCTTACCTAGGATTTTTCTGCACCTCGCAGCAATTGAGAACTACAGTTCTGTATTGTTCAGATCAGCCTTACTCCACCCAGTTGCCATTGGTTGGTTGGCAGTTAAAATACAGTGGTGACTATATCTTCAATAATATGGAGAGCACTAACTGGAAAACAATACTTTAGACAAACCAGTTGATTTAGCAGAGTTTTTGTACAGAAAGTTAAGCTTTATTTGCTTAACAACAGGATTCTACTTCTGAAAAGGTTTAAGACATAGGAGAGGAATACCAGTCCTCCAAATATTACTAGACTGCAATTTTAGCAACTTTCACATTGGGTTTTGCTATTTGGCTTGATGGGAATTCTATTTGAACAACTTGAAAGTCACAGTATCAAAAAACCCTTTATTTCATTACAATAAACAGGTTATTTGAAAGTACCATTGAATTTAGCAGGATATACTCAGTAGATCTGGAATTACGAATGTGAACTATAATTTATAATATCAGCACATCTATCTTGATTAATTTTGTTGGAGATTCTAATTCAGGATGATCCGAACCATGTAATAATTAGATATATGACTTTTATACATTAATATGGCATGCCAGAAACAAAACAAGAACTAGAAATGTTTGAAAATGCAAAAATTTGACTGTATGATCAGTTTTATGGGACAACACATAAAAGAGGACAAGAGAAACCAGTGACGAAAAATGGAAATATTTTATATGCACCTTCAACTAAAAGGTGTTTATTTTTTAAATATCCCTTTCTGTTTAACTGAAATATGTTTAAACAATAACTTACCAAGATAATAATGGTTTCGTGTTACAGGTTCCCATTGCATTTTTATTAATTTGAATGCTGAGATTCTATCATATATGATTTTATTTGTTGTTCCAGAGTTCTATAACCAATATTTTACAAACAAATGTTAATATGAATTAAGTCCCATATGGCAGTAGTCTTTTTTGGCATGCAGTCCCCAAAACATACTTACCATGAATTTTTAGTTATATTTTTGCTGTGGTAAACAACCAGCAATCACAGAGCACTGGGCCAGATCTTAGGCTGATGTGAGTGAAGTGTATCTCTTAAAATATGTGTCCTCTAATCCTTTGTAAACGGTTCATTGTAGGGATGCTTACAAAAAAGTGAAGGTTAAGATAAGAAACATTGGTTCCTTAACCAAAAAATTCACATGATTTGTGTGCATACACATCTATATAGTAGTGACAAAATCTAATAAACTAAATTAAAAAATACTAAGACCACATGTTTCATCCAACAGAACTGTTAAAATGGGAATAGGTAGTCCTTTAAAACACAAATCAGTGTTTATTTTCTTCTCATTTGTTCCATATTTCTTCCTCTTTTTGACTTTCACTAAACAACCCCTGCCCCCATTGGGTTATCATTCCAGAGAATATTATTTACCAAATTTCTCAATGCTTTCAAAAATGGCAGAACTTCCAATGTTCCAGAAAAGTTCTTAAAAATTCAAGGAGATTTTTTGAGCTGTATCTGTCTTGAAAATAGCTCATATTGAACTGTATAGCACAAAGAAAGACATGGCTCTTCCTGCAGGCGGGATGATTTGAGACCATATAATATTTTAGGTCTCCCCCATGTATGTATGGTTTTGTATGTTTTAAAATTCTTCTTTACACTGTTATTAATTTATTAATACTGTTTTTATAGTTGTTCTTTACATGTTGTATGCCGCCCTAAGTCCCCAGGGAGTAGGGCGGCATATAAGAACACTAAAATAAAGAAAGAAAGAAAGAAAGAAACAACAGGAGTTGATCAAAGGAAATACTTCATAATTTTTGTATTATGTAATAAAATGTTTTATGATAATTTTTATGTCATAAATATTTTATAAAATTTGTCAACTTTCAATTCTATGGAATCCATGGGTTCCAGGTTTTGGACTCAGACTGTAAGTTAGCCCATTTGAGGTACTTTGGTTCAAAAATAGTTGCTCTACAGTGCACTATTTTTTCCCAGTCAAAGGATGCAGACACAAGAGTTTCAGTTGTATAAAATCTCTTTAGGAAAACCTTGTTTGCTTACTGCCTCTTTCTCAGTCTGTTCCTTATTGAAGAACATCCTATGGCACCCATAGTTCTTCGGCAACTACTGGCAAAACCTAAATGAGTGTTTATCTCAACACTTTGCAAAAGTGGTAATAAGACTTAAACGAGCCTTAGTTTGTTTTCTAAAAATACTACTTTGGGCTAATTAAAATTCTGAAATTCTTAAAATTGTCAGATTTTCTAAGCAGCAAATAATTGGGATTTAGATGATCTCATTTTTAGGAAATTGCATATTAAATACAGCTTAGAATACTCTTCCCATCCATTTAAATGATTAATTTTGAATCTTTTACTCATAATATCACCCCATCTATTTGTTCATTTATTGAACAAAAGCTTTAAATATTGACACAGTGCTATATTAACATGTGGAATTAACTCAGTATTGCATTATCAGCACACCTGGCGAATTATAAAATTTAATAAGAGTATAATTTATGAAAGAATATTTTACACAATCAAAAACTTGTGGAGTTCAATAGAAATGAATTTGTATGACGTGTCCTGATGTGTTTATTCGGTTGTTACTTGTTACACAATCTGTTGAACCATTGAGGTTTCTAAAGTAAAAACATGAACATTGGTTTTGTAGAAAATAATCACTTCTGACATTTCCTTTTGGATTAATACAACTGAGTTAAGGGAAAATGCTAGTTAAATTCACCTTAAAAATGGAAAATGGCAACTATTCAAAATTTTGTAGTTATTTATGTCTGAGATGTCCAGTCTGTTAATGCATCTCTGATACATTTGAGAGTCCAGTTTGTTAAGGTATCTATGGATTGTGGTGTTTTCATAGAAGTAGAATTGGATGCAGTGTCATTTGTAGTACAGGCACTTCAATTGGATTGTACCCAAACATAGAATATAAATAATATATTTCTGTTGATAATTATATTTAAAACAGCTTAACTTGAATGTTTTTGTGGTTGGACTCTTTATTAAATCATTGGCATATGCTATATAGTCTTTGGAATAATAACAGAAGCCATTAAGTATTCTCAACTTTACTTTTTAGATAGGGGTTTTTCTTCTTCCCCTTTGATCTGCTTTTGTTACCGTCAAACATTTTGCTGGATTTCTGGTCACTGCAAAAACTAAATGGTTTTGACTTGGATGAATTTAAATTTAACGTATCTATGTTGTCAATATTTCTTTTTGTTTGAAACAATTGAAAATAATTTATACATTAGCATGGGATGAGGAGACTAATTAAGGTAGATGCAAGGAATCCAATATGCCTTTAAGATACTTGGTTGCAGCAAAATGGTGGCTTGAGTTTATGCTATACTGCTGCATGTACAGTACAATGTAATAATGGGTAGTGGTAAAAAAAAAGGGAGGTTCTTGATATAACCAATCAAGGGATGACATGTTCTTGAACCAATGACTATGAATTCTCCATCCCTAGCTTCCCATTTTTTATTTGATAGCCACATTTGGAATGTATCATGAATAAACGATTCCCTAACTTTTCCAGGTATTAAAAGTTCTATCCCTCATAGTTTTTAGGGATCAATACGTTTTGCTGGTGCTTTGCGAGAAAGAATTTTTTTCATTTTTGAAGCTTTTTTGGAAACTCAATTTCAAGAAAATGTTGACTTTGACTTGAAATAAAAAGGTCATAGACATTGATTTTGGCAGATCTGCTGAAATTCTCCAGTAATTGTTAGGTATTCCACAGAAAATCTCCTCCCTTCAAATAAGCTTATTTGATGCTGCTTCATCTGTTGGATCCTGCCCTAGAGTGAAATCAGATGGGGATAATTAAGTTCTGGTTAAGAAGGGACAAGAAAATAATGAGGCTACAATGTCATTTTGATTAAACAAGCCAAGCTACTTGTCCACATAAAATTGAACCTGAAATAATGTAACTTTCAGGTGGTAAGGCATACTTTGGGAGAATAAGATAATTTATTATTAGGAATTTTATAAAAGTCTAAATTGTTTTCTCAGTTTTTGCTTACATAAACCAGAATAAAAGAATCTTATATTAGAAATAAGCTGAGATAACTGCATACAATCAGTTCTATTTTCTAATAAAATTACTTGTTTAGTACTTTTCCTTAGGCTTTTCTTTTGGACACCTGTTAAATCTTTAGCAGGAGAGCTATCTGTTGGTTTCTCTAGTAATGCTACATTGCTTGCAAAAGTAATTAATATATTTTCTAACACTGAAGCCTCCATTTTGCTTTTATGTTGCCCATTTAAATTCCAGAAGTCATACCTGTTTGCTTTGGAGTTTTTCTAAGCTAGATTCTACTTTCAACAGAAAGCAGGGAAATGCACTGACATTATTGTTAAAATATTACTACCTGTTCAATAGTATTAATCTTGATATTGATTTAGCTTTTTACAATGTGTTGAAAATATTTTCAGATATGCTCAGATATGACAGTTAAAAATGTTGATTATTTTAAATTTAAGGATAAAATTACCTGCATTCCAACAGCATTTTCTTTTAATTTTTTTAATAAAGAGTCCAGAGAAAGGAAGAAACTCAAAGGGAGACAACGATTTCCAAATCAAGATGGCAGTTCCACTGCTGAGAGGTTCAGAAAGTGAACTAGTGCATGATTGCTGAGTATGCCCTTCCAAGAAAGGGATTCTTTAACATGGACTACGATTGTCTAACCTACAGAAGATTTGAGCTAATTGTAATCTTATATTTTTTTTTATTTTTAAAAAATCTGTGTGTCCAGACTCTTGGGATTAGCATTCAGTTGGGGATGAAGGGCTGGAAGGGGCTGATCAAATTTTGCAAACAGGAATGTATAAAAATGTCTGTTCTATTTAATTGGCACAAGTGAATTGCTATTTAAATAAAATGTTTTTTCCATATTTATTCTTGTTTGTCATCTTTTGGGCTGAAACATTCTTATATGATTTGTTGTTGGTATCAGTGAGAACTGTTTGATTACTGAATGAACTCAATACTTTCACCAACTATTTCAAATCTTTAAATGATTTCTTAGTTTGCCTTTTCAGTAAGATTATAAACTTAAGTTGAGTTTTTATGTTCTGTATTATGATTGTTATTACTGCTTGTAAATATCAGAGTTACATGTTCTCTTAATATTGGTTAAATGAAGATGGGGATAGTTCACATCTGTGAATTGGTGCAATTCTTAGAACGGTACAAATCTAATGATGTGTTTTCTGTGGATCTATGGATGGGCATTGTGGTCTGGACCATTCTAAGGCTGGTTTAATATTCATGAACCTGAAAATTGACACCTGCTTTTCTGAATATTTGTATACTTAGATTTCCTCGTTGTTGTATGTGGGTTTGATCATACATAACAATACTACTTGGTTTACTGTTGATACAAGTGTCCAAAGCATTCATGGTGTTGCTACATTGATGCTCCAGTTCATTAAGAGTTGGATAAAGAAGTTAGCCAAAATCTTTAATTCAGTTGTCTTTATGTTCTGCATAAAAATTAATCTTACCATTTTTACTACATTTACTAAAATCTTTTAAACTTTCCATTCCAATTGCTGCATACAAGATTCATTTTAGTGACATACTGATGTACAAAAATATTGATGGGAATGTATCTAAAATACAAAATGTGTGATGTTGACTTTATTGACAGGAGTAATCATGCTTTTGAAGTAAATGTGGATAGTTGGCCATTTATGCCATCTTTAGATGTGTCTGCTTCATTGGTGGCTTAATTCTAGGCTAATGGAATTTCTTGCATATCTAATTTTGTTTTAAAAACTGGTATGAATAATGTTATTAATTGACCACTTCCCAAATCTCTAATTGGGCAACTGTGTTAAGTACTTTGCTATCAGATTGTTCACTTAGAGTGATTTGGACCTTTTTTTGGACCGAAATAATATGGAGAAATGACAAATGATGGGTACTATAAGTAGTAGAATTTGTGATTCATTTTGCTTGTCTTTGGCTCTAGATCCAAACCTTTTCCAGATATTAGGTGTCATGATAAAACCCTAAAACTTCAAGAATGGAAATGGTTAAGGCAGAATGCTTGTTTTATCTGTGCTCATGAGTTGCAAGCAATTTTGCTAATATTGATATTTGGCGCTGTGGTTCCGCTTGTGCGGAAAAATCGTTATAATTTAGCTACATCCCAAGATCAGTTTATGGTCTTTATCTATACCAGTTGACATGGGTTTCTTTAACAACTATCTTGGTACCAGATGACCTAAACACAATGCCCCTTCCAGATAGAACCACTAGGGAGGCGCCATTGAGTTTTGAGGGGCTGATACATAAAACTTTAGTTTCTATTTGGAATTCTCCTACAATTAATGGCTTGGAACCAACAGATTGCCATAACCAAGTAGAACCATTGAAGAGAAGACTTCTACTGAAATTACCCATTGGGGTGCTTGCCAACCCATGTACCCTACCAATGCTAATCCAGGAGCCCCAAGTCCCATTTTCCTTCCCCCAAAATGGCCCTTTGTGCCACAACTTCCTGTCCAGGGAGGAAGTCATTTTAATCCAAGGACATGAATGTAAGCCAGCCCTTTTCCAACAAAAGCAACCAATAATTTCTCTTTTGGCTTAGAAAGGGTGTCAGATGGGAGTTAAGTTGCCCCCTCCACAGATGGGAGTTGGCTGGAGATAGTAGTAATGGGGAGTAAGCTCCCTTTAGATGGAGGCTCCCTTTTTTTGGGGGGTGGAAATGAAGGGGTGGGTCTATGGTACATCACCTGAGTTGTGGGGTAAATGTAGAGAGTGTCAATCAAAGGCAGAGCTCAGAGCTGGGAAGAAAGCTCTAGATGGCGGCTGTGCCTTGGAGAGCGCGCTGAGCCTCCTGCCTTTTTTTTTCTCTCCCTCCGCCACTTTTGCGCAACTTTCTGTAACTTTTGGGCGTCCTCAAGGGGCTCCTGCGGTCCCTGGTCTCTTGTGGAGGACGGTGCAAGGGGGATCGTGCGTTTTTCGGGCAGAAAAGGAGCTTTAGGGGGGACTCTTTTTCTCCCTTTGCCTGGGTAGAAAGAAACAGCCCAGGTCGTTGTTTTTCCCAGCTTGGAAGCCATGGCGTACCTCCATTTTTGTGCGCTCTCCTAATGAGCTTTTTCCTCCGGATCTTTTTTTTCCTCCCTTTTTTTTTTTAAAAAATATTCCTTTACGGCTTTAATGATTGTCGATGGCGATTAAACAAGTGCGGGATCGTGTGGATTAATTTCGGATGTGTTGTTTTTTAAAAGAAAGCGGATTTTTTTCTCCTGCGTTGCGTTTGGAACGTTCGGAAGCGAATGTTTTCCCACGATTAGAAACCGGGTTGGAGCTGGCATTGGAGCCTGGCTCAGGTAGGTGGGCGATGATTATCATTTTTATGGGGGGATTTTGCCCCTTTTTCAATGCTTCGGTTTTTTTTTCCTTTTTCCCTTTCGACCGATTTTCAACGATCCTGGAATGACGCAATAAAATACCGAGAATACTTTCTTCCAGGGTTACTTCGGGAAAGTTTTGTAGGATGCTCCCCACGGCTGTGTTTCCTTCGTGTTTTTTTAAAAATATAAATATTTTCTTTTTGTTTTTACCGTGCTGATGTCCCCCTTCTGTATTATTGTTCTAAGAAAGCTTCGCAGCGTCGGGACTTTTTGTTCTTGCTGTTGAAACCTCAAAGCAAAGTGGGAGCTTACCTTTCTTTCAACTTTTGACAGTAAATACCTGGGCACAGGACTTCAGCCCAAATCCAGCCATCCTTCTACCTTTCCCTTAACATTTTAAGAATTGAAAGATGTTGAGAAATACGGACAAAAGCCAAGGAGAGGAGGGTTCAGTCCACAGCCATGCATCGAGGTATGATCTCTCAACACTTATTTTTTTTAATTATTCTGAGCAACTGTTAACCTTTTGACAGCTTTGGCTTACCATCATTGATAATAGAAATAAATATATTTCAGTGCTTTTGATTCTTTTCTTATGAAATGACCTTGAGACTGCTAATATGCCACACCCTGTTTTTTTTTTGATAACAATTTCTGAAACTTGTGGTGTGACTGAAAGAGGCCCCAAGCTCTACTTAAAAAGTAAAGCACCTTTACACAGATGGAACCCTGTATATTATGCAGTTTCAGCTGCTAAATGTTGCTTTTTGAGGGGTTTTGTGCTGTGAAAAATGACCTTGTTGCCACTGCTGCATTGCACCATTTTATATACAAGGGATTTTTTTCTTTGAAGAATTTGTGGAGTTTAAACTTCAAGTTGAAGGCCTGACAGAAGCCTGATGGTATTTGTAAATCAGAAACTACAGAAAGTTTTATGAATGAAAAAATGTTTATTTTAAAATAAAAAAAAGAATGCGTGTGTTTGCTTGATCCTCCTTGCTTGTATATTCAGTTCGGGATAAGGAACTTTGATACTATTTCAGCATTTTAGGATATTTTGATACTGTGTTTCCAAGCTTTCTCATTGATGGGGTTTGCTTATATTTTACAAAAAGATGTTATCTTAAGACATAATTTCTTGGAATCTTAGGTTCTGTGCATGTCTATTTTAAATGCATATTTTGATGCTGAATATATGCTGATATTTATAAGGGATGCAGAATGACTTCTATTGTTTTTGTTTTTATATTATATTGACCATTCTTTGATGGAAACTAATAGTTATCTTATGAGGATTCTAATATTTTTGCAATCTGTTTATTGATCTTTTCCTTGCTTGTTATTGGTATCCCTTTTCAGGTTTTGAATGTTTTTATAATTATAAAATACACATGATACTTTATGAGGTCTGTTTCTCAATGCATTATACATATTACCATTTGAAATAATGCCTTTTGCCAGGAAAGCCTTTGACGTAACAAATACAATGGAAGAGGGCACTTAAATTTTAAAATCTATATGGATTGCCCCGTGATTTTTGGATGCTGGAGAAGCTGCTTTGATTCTCAGAAAAAGACAAAAAGGAACTTGGTTTTTTTTTATTGCATAATTTTCAGATCTTTGAAGCAAAACTCCAAAAGACAGTGGTAAAAGTCAAATTGCTGACATTGTTAAAAAGTTGGTTTTGAAATTAGCATGTCAATATCCAGATTAAAAGAACATAATTCATTTTTTTTTTACAAATTGAAGGAAGAGATTCAACACTGATGAGAACAGCTATCTCTATTGCAAACAACAGGACTGATTTGATTGAAAAGAGATTAATTTAACCAGCCCTTTTACCTTTCCCCCTCTATTCTCTTGGGTATATTATTTGCATAACATCCACACTTGAAGTTTTGCTTTCTTGGTAATAAAGGAGTACTACATCAAGCAACATGTTAACACCCAACCAAATTAAAATGAGACACTCATTATATTAGTAACACATAGTTCACATGAACCGTGAAAGCATAACTCAGCCTTGCTTGAAAGTTTCTGCTGTAAAGCTTGTTTTCCGAACTGCAACTACTCTTCATACTGTGTAAAATGAACTTTTTTTAAGGGGGGGGAGTTAAAGATGTGTTTGTGCAGAAATTGTTTTAGCAAGACATCCTGGAAGTTCTGTGTACACTGTATTTGAAACTTCCTGTCTGTAAGACTGGGGGCAGAGCAGCACCCAATCCATTTGTGACATCATTTGTTTGAGATGAGTGTGAAGTTGGGTGGGGGCCAGATATACTTAAAAGATGGGTGTAACAAATGTAAATTTTAGAAAAAACAACAACTTTTCTTTGCCCCTCACACTCAAAAAATACCATTCTAAGTGCCTCCCACTTGCTTATAAATACAAACATCCACTGTACAAATAAGCCATTCTTCCTGGGAGTATTTAGATCAGATACGCTTTATTGAAGTAAAAGTTCCATTAATCTTCCCACCCCCACTTCACAGCTTCAAAGGATAAATCTGGCTAATGGTGCCTGGAATACCCCTTATTATTCAAATAGTACTAATGGGGGAAAATTCACATTATACCTTGCTGAGGTGAGCTTCACATCCATGTTCATCTACAACAGGGGTGTCAAACTTGTGGCCCGCAGGCCGGGCGCATCACGTGCTGGCCAAGTCCACCCCCGGTTTAGCAAAGGAGAAAAAAAGTTGTGATACGTCACATCATGTGACGTGAGTTTTGAACACCTCTGATCTACAACCTGGTATCTTACAAATGGTCAAAATTAACTTTTTTTTCTAATCCTGGAAAATTGTTTTAAATATCTGAGCATGACCAAGCCTTTTCACTTAAGTTTAAATATGGCAGAAAGGTACTTTAGGTGTTGTAAGCGAAACATCTGAGACAGTCCACCAAGAATGTTGATTTTTTAAAAAATGCCATTAGTTTTCTTCCGAAACAGAATTCATGTTCAAGATGGAATGTACCAAGTCCTAAATAAAAGGATGCAAAGCCCCCCACTCAAAAGGAGCTGTTTTTAGGATGCTTCATTAAAGCCACACGAACACATTTGTACCATTAATGGATTGCATTTCTACATCACTTTCTAGCAGTGCTTTTTCTGAGGGGGTTACAGTGTAAAATGCACAGTGGAAACATGATAATATTGAAGAGCAGAAAGGCAACCCTGAATTAAAATTGTAAATTATTTGTGCAGCCTTTGCAAGGGGTGCACCCCAATGGACTGGACTTGTAAGTGTGCTGCGTCTTGGTGCGTTAATCAGAGTTCTTTTTAAAACGAAGATTTTCATTTGCTCCAAAAAGCAAGGAGAAGAATGCCCATATGTATTGTCATAGCAAAGGGGTTCTGTAAATAAGGAGCTTCTGGTAGAAATATATAAACCTCAGATATTGCAAGTACTGGCCTCTCCATATTTCTGTAAAAGTTTGGGCTAGAAATTGTATCCAAGCATTCACCCCAAAACGTATTTTTTAAGCTCTAAGTCTGAACTCGGTATGGGTTTGCAGTTAGTATGACTGGCCTGGCCTATGCCATAATAACCAGTGTTGGGTCAGATACCTTGGACTGGGCCAAGCGTAAGATGATAAGGACTCTTTCCTTCGGGTTATATGAAAGATAAGGTCTGGTTTTCTCTGCTTCTCCACCCATTGGGGAATACCTTGAAACAATGCAGGGTCGAACCCTGGCTGCTAAATGCATGCTCATCTCCCAATTGAGATCCTTGGGGTAGTCTCCTGCAAGCACTTTCCGCTGCCAGCTTCACATTCACGCAGCCCTGGCTCCCACTAAATGTTCAATCAGTGGCAGCCATTTTATGAAGCAATCCTTGCACAAAGGAGGATTATTTAAAGTGGGAGGCGAAGACCAAGGCAGGCAGAGGAGGAGAGGGTGAGGTTTGGAGACTTGAGGATTGCTGACGTTCTGCCCGATGGCAGCTGTTTCTCTCGGGCAGTGGAGAATGAGAATGGAGGAGAACGAAAAGAAGAAAGCATTAGACATTTTCACTGCAGGGCTGGATTGTCACAAAATGGCTGTTCCTTTGTGCCGCAGAGGCTGACAGACACATACTGCATTGCACTGTGTACTCTTTTTTTTTTGAAAAAAAAAGGAAAAAAAAACCTCAGCAGGAAGTTGGTGGAGAGTTCAAAGGCCATCTTGGGTTGGACACAGGCTGTGGTTGGCTGCCGTCTCACTTGTTAACAGGCGGGTCCGGAGATGCTGCAGTCCTGCCTTCGGGATGACGTCGCCTCCCTTGCGCCTCCCCTGCACATCCCTTCCAGCCTCCCTCCTCTTGGCTAGTGATGCTTTTCTGCTTGCTCAGGCAGCCAGAGAGAGAGAGAGAGAGAGAAAACAAGAAAGCAAGCAAGCAAGCCGCTGCCAGCCCTGAGCTTGGAAGAGGGAAAGAAAGCAGCTGAAGGATTAGCAATCCGTGCAAATTTATTTGTGCCGCCTTTTGTCTGGGGGGTGGGAGTGGGGGGCGCTTTGAAAACTAGCCCCTGTCCTCATCAGCTGCCAAATGATCAAGCCAGGCTAAATTACACAAGGATTGTGAAAGAATCCTGCACAGAAAGTGTATAATTTGCCATGCCAAACCTGGAGAAAGTGCGCCAACGTGTTTATGAACAGTATTTACGCAATGAAGAAATGGATTAGAATGCTTTGAAGACCCGGGCTTCGGAAATGCCCTTTTCTCTTGAGGCACGGATCATTTCCTGCAGGAATAATGGAAAAGTTCACACACACATAGACACACACACACACTCACAGACACACTCAAGCAGGCAGACTTGAAGTCTAAACTGGTTTAGTCCTCAAAAGCTTTAGCCTTAGCAGTTCAGCCCATACATTTCTGTGCATGATTTCATCCTGTGATATCTTGTTCTAACACTTTTATTATGGGTGACATCTCGCTGCTTTGCAAGTCAACAAGGTTCATCCCCCCCCCCCTTGCCCATTTAGGAAATTTACCATAAAAGGCAGGAGGGGAATGCCTCACCTTTTAGTATGTGTGATTGGAGGAGAGGGAGGGAGGAAGAAGGGCAATACTCAATGGATAAATCTTTAATCCTGGATTTCCGAAGGCTGAATGTACATAAGAGGGAGAATAGATTCCATTCCCTATCATCTCGAGCACCTGGATGGTTGGATGAGAGTTCAAATGAAACACAATTTATAGAGAGAGGACATTAAAAAGTAGAACACTTTGCAGACAAGGCAGCTGACAAATTCTGCATTTTATCTTGGAAGCTTTTATCTCAGAGATGAGCTTGTCCTTGCTGTTTTAATTAATATTTTCTTTAACCGATTTCCTGAAAGAAATATTTGGGCCCAAGCATGGTGTAGTTTCAAACAGCCTGGGTTTTGTTGCTCAACACACATGGATTTGTAGTACAGTATTTAATATTGTCCTTTTGCTAATTCCAAAGTATTCTGCCAAATTGAATCTCAGTGCTTCCACAGAAATGTTGAATTTCTGCAAAAGTTTCTGGTGCTTTCAAGGCAACAAATCTCTTCCTGTGTACATCTTAGCAAGACAGTCTGCAGAAAAAATATTTCATTTAGCTAAGAGGAATGAGTTCTGGGAATGCTGAAAGACCACTTTTCTCTTCTTTTCTCTTATGATTTCCCTATTGTTAGCTTCATTACCATTCAGATGTGATTTATGGATGGTTTCATTCGTTCTGCTTGCTTGTTCTGGAAGAGAGCTAATCATAAGAGCAGGTCAACCCCTGGATTTAATTTCCTAAAGAGGAAAAAAAAAGTCTGCTCTAGCTAGCTTATATTATTTGAAGTTCATTTCTAAGCTCTCTTAAATTTTCAAGCCAGGTGTTATTCCACAATCTTGTCGTTTTGGTTGAAGTTGATAGAATCCGTAGTCCAGCTTGCGCAGAAAACACTTAGAAGATGGGGAAATCTGTTCTAAAGTGCAGATCTTTTCGCTTCAACTCAGTTTTCATCTGCTTTGCATCTCTTTGAAATGTTTCTTTCATTAAAAATTGATTTTTCTGAAAGGGGTACATTTATTTTTTGGAGATCGATTTTCAAAGCTCTACAAAAAGCATCTATGTTGCATAAGGTGGTTTGTGCCTTTCAGCTATTTTGGATTACAATTTTCATATTGCCCTGAAACGGATTGTACGGGCTGTGATTGATGGAAACGGTAGGATTTATGGCTATGCTGAAGCTCTCTCACAAAAAGAATTAAAAGGAAACAAAAATCCTGGTCTATTTCAACACCATCTTGATTTGGTTTCAGGTGACACTGTTTCTTTTCAACCTTTTAAATGTTACTTTGTGTATTATTATTATTATTATTATTTGCTTTATTTATTTGTTTTAGTGCTGTTTGAAGAAAAGTCTTCCAGAAACTAGCATCTCTCATGAATATCCACAGGGAGAAAAAAATGGTTGAAACAAAACAAATATAAAATAGATTCAAAGTAGCCTAGTTCTTCTGAAATTGAAATAATCCCCCTTCCCCCAATATCCCTGCTGTGTTTTGAGAAGTTGAATTGAGGTCCCAAGACTATGGGATTTCTGGGAGATCTTAGTCATGGGATGGGACATTCCTGGTGTCATTTATCCTCATCACACCTCAAACCGAGGCCGCTCAATATTTTTTTGAAATTTCAAACTAGCGTGCAATGCATGAAGTTGGGCTTGCATAGATTGTACAGTTTGAAATATAATATGTATAATGGGCTTCTGGAAGATAGTTTTACTATTGATTAATGAGTGCGATAGAAAGCAGGATAGATTATCTAGGGGAAATTTGGAGAAGGATATATTTGCTAAAGGTTGATTTTTAAAATAAACGTATCTACATTCTCTTCCCAAAGCTAAGGGATCCAGTTCACACATTGTGCTAAGTCATGGAATGAAGTCATTAAACCATAATTGGTTGGTCTTATACAACATCCCACAATTGGTTGGATTGCCATCACAGATGAAGCCAAACAGGGCATCCTTTGGCAATGATGGATGTGGTTTGTTACAAGAAATCAACTGCTCTGTGGGTGGGTCGAGCTAAATTTGATGGAGGCTTTTACAGAACAAGCTTGGACAAAAGTCCTCTGGTTGAACCCCCCCCCCCTTTGTGGGGAACTTCTTGATGTTTAGAAGAATAAGATAATCATTTTGATACTGAGCTCTGAGGAAGTGAGGAAAACTCTTTTAAATGGCTTTTTCCCACAGATGTGGCTTACCAAAACTTTTGAGTTTGTGCTGCATCCATGTGCCACTAGGTAACAAATGAAACAGACTGAGGCCTTGTTGCTACAAAGCCACAGATGTGCGTCTGAAAAATACCCAGAATATCCCCTCTATCTCTGAGTAGCAGACTCAAAAGGGAAACCCCATCCGGGAGTTTTAGGGGACTTCCCAAGATCGTTTTGGAGTTACAATTTGTTGTGTAGTTGGTTTAGGGCCGTGATGGCGAACCTATGGCATGTGTGCCACAGGTGACACGCAGAGCCCTCTCTGCGGCACGTGAGCTGTCACCTCACCTCCGCTGCGCAAGCATGCGCACCTCCCACCGGCTAGCTGGTTTTCAGGTCTCTGCCATGCATGCGCGGGGGGGCAGGGCACATGTGGGAGACATGCATGTGTGGGGGCGGGATGCACATGTGGGGTCATGCACACATGCGCAGGGTGGGGTGCACGTGCTGGGACCACATACACGAGGTTGCGCATGCATGCGCGGGGCGGGGCATATGCAGGGGTTGCACGTGTATGCGTGGGGGGTGCACACGGGGCACATGTGTGGGGGTACACAGGGGGCGCGCACGCATGCTTTCGGCACTCTGTGCCGAAAAGGTTAGCCATCACTGGTTTAGGGTGCCAAGAGTTTCCTCAGATTCTCCAGGAAGAAGGAAGCAAGCAGACTATTTTGTGTGCCACCTTCCTGTGAAGCCTTGGCCTCATGCCTGGCAAACCTGGAATAAATTAATCAGCCTTTTTTTAAGTACAGGTAGTCCTCAACTTACAACAATTTATTTAGTGACCATTCAAAGTTACAACAGCACTGAAAAAAGTGACTTATGAGCATTTTTCACATTTCTGACCGCTGTAGCATCCCCACAGTCATGCGAATAAAATTCGGATGCTTGGCAACTGACTCATGTTTATGATGGTTGCCGTGTGCCGGGGTCACATGATTCCCCTTTTGCGACCTTCTGACAAGCAAATTCAGTGGGGAAGCCAGATTCACTTAACAACGGTGTGACTAATTGAACAATTGAATAATTGCAATGATTCACTTAACAAATGTGGCAAGAAAAGTCGTAAAATGGGGCAAAGCTCACACATTTCTCACTTAGCAACATAAATTTCTTTTAAAGGAGAAATTTAAAGAAGACCCTTAGTGACAAAAATGGATGTATAGATGTTAAATGAGCCACATTCTTCTGTGTTTAGAGTTTGTGCCTGGAATTAAATAGACAGCTAGCTTTTGTGTCTCTGCTTGTTTCATACAGCCCACTAATCCATAGTTAAACTACAGTTCATTGAATAAATCTACTTTTGAACCCTAAGCTAAGAATGTTGACTTGGACAACATGAAGAACTGGGCGGCATCCAAATCGAATAAAATAACTTCACAATAAATAGTCCCAAATGTGCCACTTTGGCATGTTTTGTGAAGCCTTCCTGTCTCCTATCATCCTTAGCTATAATTCCATATATGATCTGAGAGAAAGCAGCCAGGCTTACTTGAAGCTTGATGGTGCCGAGGGATAGAATTTGCTAAAGACTCAAATCTGCCTTCATTAGAAAATGTTTAAGTGGGTTCAGCAAGCCCAGCCTTCTGCTCCTAACTAATTTTCCTTTTCCAATTCGTTCTGCTGCTTTGTTCTGTTCTGCCTTGAAATAGCGCAGAAAATCTCCTGAAAGTGAAGAACGTGCAGTGACTTGATTGGGAGAAGCGAGGCCTATAAGCTTGTTCTCACTTCAGGGCTACAAGAACCAGATGGTAGCATGGATAATGCTAGTATTGTACTGTGTTAACATAAGAAAAAAACCTGGGAGCTTTTACCTCAGATTAAAAGGCCACAAAACCTGGGCCTTTCCCCTCCTCCCTAATCAGACAAAACAACAAAAGCAAATAACTAAAGTCATTTTTGCCTTCGGAAGTTGTAGGTGCTTTACCACTTGAGGTTTTTAAGAATAGACTAGACCAGGGGTAGGCAAAGTTGGCTCTTCTATGACTCGTGGACTTCAACTCCCAAAATTCCTGAGCCAATCATGCTAGCTCAGGAATTCTGGGAGTTGAAGTCCACGAGTCATAGAAGAGCCAACTTTGCCTACCCCGGACTAGACAGCCACTTGTCTGAAATGCTATAGGGCAGTGATGGCGAACCATTTTTTACTCGGGTGCCAAAAGGGTGCGCATGCCCACATCCATAATGCAATGCCCTCCCACTGCGCATGCATGCACAACCCCCCTGTGCTGCCACCTGCGCATGCGCATAGGCTTCACTGAAGCCTCCGGATGTCCGATAGGCCTGTTGGGCCGTTTTTCGCCCTCCCCAGGCTTCAGGAAAGCCTCCGGAGTCTGTGGATGGTGAAAAAGGCCTCCCCCCGCCCTCCAGAAGGCCAAAAATCAGCTGGCCAGCGCGCTGGAGCTGACGTAGGGTAATGCCTCGCGTGCCCTCAGATATGGCTCCGCGTGCCACCTGTGGCACGCATGCCATAGGTTCATCATCACGGCTATAGGGTCTCCTGCTTGAGCAGGAGGTTGGACTAGATACAGGGGTCTCCAACCTTGGCAACTTTAAGACTTGTGGAAGACTTGTGGACTTCAATTCCCAGAGTTCCTCAGCCAGCAAAGCTGGCTGAGGAATTTTGGGACTTGAAGTCCACAAGTCTTAAAGTTGCCAAGGTTGGAGAAACCTGGACTAGAAGACCTCCAAGGACCCTCCCAGCTCTATTCTGACACCACGTAAAATATCTAGAGGCAGGACAGGTAAACTTTATTCATTTCAATTTAGTTATAATTTAATACTCCCCCCCCTTCAAGAAAGTTTAAAGGCTGGCTGGTTTTTTGTTTTGTTGTGCTTTGTTTTTTGTTGTTCATTCAGGTGTCTGAATCCTAAATAGACCCTTTTCCTTTTTCCCAGAACAAGGAAAAGAAAGATTAAACCTTTGCTCTGTTTGGGCAACCCTTTTATTTTGAAGCCCCAGCATTTTCCAAACTTCTTCTACCTCATGGTGTTTTTAGCAATTATTTTATTTTTCTATTTGGAATTGCTCAAGAGAGAGCAATGCAGGGAGAGCCCTAAAATGGTGGCTTATTCACAGATCATGTTTTCAAAATGGCTTCCGACTGCATGCCCAAAGCTTGCTCTTTCCTGCTTTCTTACTGCCCTCTGCCAGTTTCTTAAAGAAATGCATTTTAATTTCACTCCGTTGCTTTTTTCCATGTTTTGCTTTTCACACCTTTTAAAGTAAAATAAAGGCTCTAACGTGCTGCAGTACATGCCAAACGATTGTGTCATGTGCTCGGCTCAGAGATCTGCTTCTGGAATTATTGCTTTTTTACAACAAGATAAAACCTGGAAGACTTTCTTTCTTTCTTTTTTAATTTTTCAGCCCAGTTCCTACCACTGACTCATCCAAGATAATTGACTCATCCAAGATATTTTTTTTTCTTTTTAAAGGGATTTTATGAGATTTTTTCCTTGGTGAACTCTACTTGAGGCAAGAGAAAAACTGCTTTTAATAGCTGTAAGAAACGGCCTGGCCTAATCCATGCCTATAAATTTAGCCCTGCCTATACATTGGTATTATTGCTGATATATCTCCAAGCGGCTTAGCCTTTTTAGCTTTTATTGCTATTGTTTTGTATCGAGTAACATTTAGACCAGGCTGTTTTATAACACACTTTGAATGTGGTTTTAAAATTGGAGGAAGAAGCATCGGTCTCTCTGCTATGTGGTTGACAGCAGCACCTTGTTAGCTGAAAATGCAAATGATCCATCAGCTCTAGTAATGAATGTCAAGGAGCACTGTGGGGAAAAAATGGACTAAAAGTGAATAAAACCAGAGTAATGTGAAACGGTCCAGCAACCAGCCTTAGAATTGACAATGAAGTTACTGAAGTGATGCACAGCATCTGAGGTGAAATGGCAAGGGCAATTGCTATGGTTGATTGCTTGGATGGTCCTTTTCCATAAAACCTGCAATCTTAATGGGCTTTTCATCGCAGAAGCTGCAGGATCTTCTCACAACACATGAAACCCAGCTTAACTAAACTTAGTTGCTGTATTCACACGACTTGTAGTGTCCAAAGAAATAAATCATATAATAGTAACGTGATTTGGTTCACGCAACAGACTTAAGACAATATTGCTGGATCTCTAGTACATTGTATGGACCCAGTTTCTGTCTTATACACTGACATGACTCTGGATGGTAGACCTTTCAGGAACCTGGACTTTTCCTACAAAACCTTATATCCTGGAATATCAAAAACTCTGATTTCTCCTTCCCTAGACTCTGTGGTTATTAGACTTGACCAGAGCAGGTTCCTCCAGAAAAATCAATTGCTTATATCATAATTCATCCAAGAAGTGAATATATGGGTGTGTTTCTGGAGATTTCTGTGTGTTAACATATAGCAGGGGTCCTCAAACTTGGCAACTTTAAGACTTGTGGAGTTCAACTCCCAGAATTCTCCAGCCAGCTATAATAATAATAGTAGTAGTAGTAGTAGTAGTAGTAGTAGTAGTAGTAGTAGTAGTAGTAGTAGTAGTAATAATAATAATAATAATAATAATAATAATAATAATAATAATAACAACAACAATAACAACAACAACAACAACAATAATAGTTGGAAGGGACCTTGGAGGTCTTCTAGTCCAACCCCCTGCCTAGGCAGGAAACCCTACACTACTTCAGACAAATGGTTATCCAACATCTTCTTAAAAACTTCCAGTGTTGAAGCATTCACAACTTCTGGAGGAAAGCTGTTCCACGGATTAATTGTTCTAACTGTCAGGAAATTTCTCCTTAGTTCTAAGTTAATTCTGGGAGTTGAACTCCACAAGTCTTAAAGTTACCAAGTTTGAAGACCTCTGACATATAGTGTTAACCTAGCACATTTGAAACCTCAGCCTATAGGTAGATGAGCTTTCCAAACCTGAGTGTCGTCTCTTCCCCATCCCTCAAAAAGATAACCTGTAATTTTCAGGACAGTTATCTTCCTCTGAATTGGGGAAAGCTTGAAGCAGATCCCACAAAGCTAGATGGATGTGTCCGGTAAGCTGCCTTGAGTCGCCATGTGCGAGTAGCCAGCCGTATAATTTTTCTAAATAAATAAAACAAATAATAAATGTCATGATGGAAGCATGTTGACCAAGATAATGAAGTCCACATAATTGTGCAGATGTATTGCTAGAAGAAAATAATAAGACCATACCATATTTTGAGGGGAGCTCAAAAGAGAATCTGCTATATCCCTGAGGGTAACCACAATCTTGCTATTTTTCTCCACAGTCACTCAGCGTCTGAAGAGGGCTCAGGTTCCGACTCGGGGAGCCAGTCAGACAGCGAGCAAGGCAGTGATCATGGAAGTGAAACCAACAGCAGTTCCGAGTCTTCGGGAAGTCAATCCGAATCAGAGAGCGGGTCCACAGCATCCAAATCTCGGCAGACCCCTCCGGAAGCTAAGGAGAAACCAGCATCCAAGAAAGAAAGGCTAGCTGATGTCAAAAAAGTACGGCATTGCCTTTGCTAAAAGTGGGGATAACTTGGAAGATTGGGAAACCTGAGGGGTGAAAAAGGAGTGATAATTTTGCTTGATTGGGACTTGTGTGTCTTCCAAGGATAATGTTTTGAGCGTTGGTTTAAATCATTTATTTATTTATTTATTTTATTTGGAGGTTCTTCTATGCCGACCTACTCCCTAAGGACTCAGGGCGGCATACAACATTTTAAAGAACAGCAACCAATAAAATCATTTAAAAGACAGTTTTAAAAAAGTTTAAAAAGGGCATACAACAACATTATGACTTCTATCCCAATGCCCCAAGGATGATCTAATTTAGGAGAAGAGCAGGCAGAGCTGGGGGATGGAGTTAAGCACATCATCAGCTTAGAATCATTACATTCCCACAAACAGTCCAAGTCCAACCCCTCCTGAATTCCATTGATCCTTATCTGACGCCAATTTAGTGTTGAACTTGAGTTGTCTAGATCCTTGTGTATAGGCTTGAATAAATCTTCTGTGCTGCAACTTAACAGATGTTCCCCATCCTTTGCATCTGACATCCAATTTGTTCAGTCAAGTAGCCCAACCTATATCACTGGAGACTTCCAGGAGAATATAATGGATGATTTTCTTCTGAGTGCCCTTCGTATCCCTTAATGGAATACAAACGCCAGTTTGATTTATTTTGCAGATGTGGGAAGAATATCCCGATGTTTACGGGGTGAGACGATCCAACCGTAGCAGACAGGAGCCTTCGCGTTTTAGTATAAATGATGAGGTAAGGGGAGAGGAAACCCGTAAAGAGCAAAAGGCATCCTTGAAAGAGCCCGGTTGTTACTCGGTGGTTGCATTTCTCAGTCCTGAAGCGCTGTTCCTGCAACTGAAGCCAGCCCAAAAGATCCAGTGCCCATCGGACCTTTTGGGTGTCCAAATGGGAAATGATACGATCCTCATTGAAGTCTTGGACTATCAATCCATGGCAAGAAACAAGATGTTGCAGGAACAGCTCTCCTTTGAGACTCCAGAAAGATGGCATGATTAAAAAGCATGCATGATAAAAGTGTTTGTGTTTATATATTTATATTGTGTTGGTCCTTTGTGTTAAACCTTTTGCCTCCTTTTTTATATTATAGATGTAATCCTCTCTTCAAAAATCCATGCATGAGATGAGTTCAGATGGTTAATTTTCCCCCCCCATCTAATGGCTGAGACATCAAAACCATTTCTTTTCTTCACTTCCATCCAAAACCGTATTATGGGCAGTGTGGTTATGGAACTTGCCACCTTTTCTTTGCCGCTTTTGTGAGTGACCGATTCAGCCACATTTTTTTCTCTTTCTTTCTTTTTCTCTTTTTTTCCCGTTTGTGTGCATATTTCCCACTCCGACCGATGTCCAAAGCGAGTAAGCAAGTTTTCCCTTCTGTTTTTTACAGACGGAGAAAATGAGGCTCAGGAAAGTTCAGAATCAGACTGAAAATGTCAAAGTTGGAAGTCCAAAGGTAGGCACCTAAATTTATATTCGAGCACCTGCAAAAATAAGCGGCACCCTCTCCTCCCGTTAAGGAGTCCTCTAAAAATGGGTCCATTTATGCTTGGGTGCCTATATATGGATTTAGGTGCCTAGCAGAAGGCACCCAGATTTGAACATTTTGCATCAAAAAGAATGATTCTCTTGGCCCTTCCCCATCTTGTCTTCGAATTCAACGCTCTTCGGTCAGGTTGGATTCACCGCAATGAGAAAAATTGCAGAACAGAAACCTTCAGAGGTTTTTAAATCCTCGTTGTCATTATTCTAATTACCACTATTCTTTTTCCCTTTGGGGGCCGGTGCACTTAAGGGTAGGTTACGTTTTTCTAATAAACACTTCTGGATCCCAGGCCTGTGTTTGTCCCACTGTATGGATACTGAAGCAAATAGAGGGAAGGCTCTTGTGAGGTTATCTGAGATAATACAGAAGCAAAGATTTGTCTTAGTTTAGTGACTGAATTTCTTGGCAGAGGCAAGATTTGAAATTGATTTGTAGGACAGCCTTTAATCTGCTTCTTTATTTTCATATAAGGAACGTGTCTTCCAGCTGTGTTCTATTTAGACCAGCTCTGCCTTCCATTCTCTCCCCGGTTCTCCTCACACATGATCCTGTGCGATCTTCCATCTTGGACAGTGGTTTTGCCCATGCCATCCGGACTACCCTGTCCATATTCTTTCCCTCTCCCACCCAAAAGTCCTCTGAAGGCTCAGATCCAAGGGGCCATGAATTCTTTTATCATTAAACAACAGGGTTTTGTTTTCCTTTTTCCAAGTTCTGCAAATGCCAAGCTGAATGGCCTGTCATAATGGCCCAGCATGCACTGGGCTGGTGATGTCACACCCACCCCCGATCGCCACTGCAGACAAGAGTTAGGGGTTCAGGTAAGCTGAGGTGGCGCAGTGGTTAAAATGCAGCACTGCAGTTCAGCAGTTCAGCTGTTCAAATCTCACCGGTTCAAGGTTGACTCAGCCTTCCATCCTTCCGAGGTGGGTAAAATGAGGACCCAGATTGTTGGGGGCAATATGCTGAACTCTGTAAACCGCTTAGAGAGGGCTGTAAAGCACTATATAAGTCTAAGTGCTATTGCTAAGTGCTATTGCTTTCCCATTTTGTTTTACAATATTACGTGGTTTTTGCAAGCATTGGATTTGCTGCCTTGTAGATGTTTCTGTTGGCAATGCAACAGACAGTGGTTTTATTTGTACCTTATGCGAAAGAAAAATACGTGTATGGTTCACAGCAAACATTGCAATACTACGCAATAATGTAAAAATAAAAAAATAGAAAGCTTCTTTCCCTCCTGAAATGAAAAGGATTGATTATTCTGATGGGAAAAGGAACAGTGCACAACCTTCACTTTAACAGTGTGCTTTAATTAATGGGATCTTACTTATGCAAAATTGTAGTCTGTAGATGCTGCCTTTGCTATTTAAGGAATCTAATGAGGGTGCTTCTAGGAATCCTTAACAATGACTTGTTTAATGGTGAACTACTTTTGCCTGCGTAATACTGTATTTTTCCATTGGGTGTATGTATTTTCAAAAACGCATAACCACAGCACCTCACATACGCATCCTAGGAAAACAGAGGTCCCTTAACTTCCCTCCGCATGAGTTCCCAAAATTACTCCTCTCTCTTGACTTTTCCACTTTACGATTCCACCTTGCAGAGAAGCTCCTGCTATCTTGTCTGATGTGACTTTGAGAAAAAAAACATTCTGGCAGGATTGTGCAAAAAAGCGCTACATATATTAGAAAAACTATCTGAAGTATATATCTCTATTCCGCTGTAATGAGGTTAGGAGTTCAAGAAGATCATTTCCTCAACTTCACTGTGGACAATGTGATGTTAAAAGGACAAAGAAGTCAAGAGTCCCACCCAACGTCTTAAACCACAGTTTTAGGTTTGTCTTTGGATTGTTGGCTTATGCTGGTGAGAATGTTTGGTTAAGCAAAGCCTGGCAAAGATAGTCTCGAAGGGCTTCAGAAAATTTCATCAAGTGCACTAAAAACTGCCATGGTCCTCCCAGCTTCTTCCACTATCTGTGCTCACACAATATCTATAATCTGGTTTGTGTCTTTGGGGTTATTGCAGGGTAGGGAGCTGGGCTGCAGTACTAGACAATATCAAAGAGTGAGATTTGAAGGAGGATCAATCGCCACAAGAGCTTTTACCTTCTGCTCCTATGTTTGAGTAGCTTCAGGGTTCTTGTTTATTGCCCACTGCATCAAGGGACATATATATAATTCTCAATCCAAGAACAAGGTTACAGTTTCCCAGTTGGAGAAGACATATGCAAGCTTCTGGAGAACTTTATTTTGATGGGATTTCTCCAGTAAGGGACAGAACAGGAAGCTGAACTTGCAGAAGAAAGGAAAGAAAGAAAGAAAGAAAGAAAAGAAAGAAAGAAAGAAAGAAAGAAAGAAAGAAAGAAAAAGAAGGGGAAGGGAAGGGAAGGAAGGAAGAAAGAAAGAAAAAGAAGAAAGAAAGAAAGAAAAAGGAAGGAAGAAAAAAAGAAGAAAGAAAGAAAAAGAAAGAGAAAGAAAGAAAGAAAGAAAGAAGGAAGGAAGGAAGAAAAACCCAACCAGTCTAAGAAAATTGGATTCACTCTTTGGATGCTTTCCTTGATGGAGGAAAGTGTGCAGAAGATGATCTACGTGGTAGGATGAAGGAAGGTTTTGGGGCAAATTCCTCTGTCCTGGAATAGCATGATGTGCAAACCTATCCTTTTGAGTTTCACATAACACAATTTCTTTCTTGTTATGGATTTGCATTTCCCCAAGCAGATAAATAACAAACCACATTATGTCTATGCTTGGTGTATGAGTGCCTTGCACTGTGTTTTTCTGCCCCTGAAGGCCAAGAGATGCTGATGGCCAGGAAGGCAGAAGCTTGGGGGCACCAGAGAGGCAAAGCTTTGTATAACTACAAAAGGGATATCGTCAGCTCCCATAATCCCATGCCAACATCTGGCTCCTGTAATGAAGCTCTCATCTGAATCTGGTAGAGGATGTGACATCTGGATCTGGTGGAAGATGGGCCAGTCCAGTGCAGAGGCTTGATGACAGATGGGAGTCAGTATACAACTTGTAATTAGGGGAAGGATCAGAAGAAGAAATAGATGTTTTGTTCTTTTTGGTGCAGGGTGCTTGAGTGAGCACTTCAGATATGGAGAGCCAATTACTGTTCTAGGGGTTTGGATGCACGTTAAGAATTGGGGATTGTTTTCAAAATTTGCAAGGGACACACTCTAACCTTCAAAGTTTCATAAAGATCCTGGAAAGAGACAGATGTGCCCAGTTGTTGACTGCAAAGACCTTCTTATTCTCTTTACCTGTTTCTAATATACTTGGATTCCTGCATCTAACATAGCAGCTCATTTTCTTAACTCTCTTGTCACCTATAATTTAAATAATATTGCCCTGTTCTCACAAGGAAAGAAAACTGAAGAAACAACTGATGATTCCATGTCTGAGTGTGTTTTTGTCAGTCTCAAGCAGATTTTTGTGGTGGGGTCTTTGTTCAGCACCAGTACACTATCTTTGGAGTCCCTTTTACCCTGTTACCTGTGAGAACCGTTTCATACATGATGTCATGCAAATCCCACTCTTAACATTCTGGCCTCTGAGCACCCGTTTTGCATGAACAAATTGCCCATCAATAGGGCAATTTATTACTTTGAGACAAGGTTATCCAGATTTATGGGCATTTAGCTGTCTTTTATAGCTTCTCTTTTTCCTTACTATTGAGCGAACAGAATGATGTGTTAATAGATTAATTGTTTAAGAAGATTTAATAAATATATGTAAGCATAAGAGTAATCTTGTATAAAAATTAGGAGATGTGTTTTAAGGGCTTCCTTTCCTTTCTCCTCTTTCTGTTTTTGTTTTCCTTTTTGCATATATTAATTACCTGTCTCGGGTAATCAATCAATGGATTTCCACCCACTGCAATTGAGAGACTCTCAGTGGCTTACTAATTCCATTCAATCCAAAAACAACAACAAAAAAGATTTTGAAAGTATGAAATTGAAATTGTATGATTTTAAATTGAAATGAAATTTTAGAAGTGTTTATCCAGCCCTTCCCCATTTTTTTGGGTTGTTCCCGATCTATCATAATTTTTGGAGTATGACTCATCATGTGCCTTTGAAAGCCAGGTACGGCAGTCACCTGGAATGACAGAAGAGAATATTTGTAGCTCAGAGTTGAACTGTTGGGTCCTTGGTGCCCTCTGAGCTTGGTTGTTTTCTTGCAGACGTTTCATTACCAAACTAGGTAACATCATCAATGCACTAAAGACCCCACATTACTGATCCTCCCCCTTAAGAGAGAGCCCATGTACAGGTGAGCAGGACTGACCCTTCCTGCACCTTGCATCCTGTCTTCTGCAACGCTTGGAAAGCCTTGGGTGTGTGGCTGCTGTCAATGGTGACCCTCTTCCTTCTTCTTCTTCTTGGCTATTCTTTGATCCTCTTGTCTTCAATTTGGGCTTCTTTTTCAAGTACCTTTGCCCACTTGTGTTCACGATGTAACAGAGTTCCTGTTTTTTTAAAAAAAAACCTGAAAGAAACACAACATCACAGAACTGTTGGGATCGTGGGCCAAAAAGGGTGTTGCCTATTTATTTGCTGTGTGGTAGCGAATGCCTTCCTCTGTATTGTGTTGGCTTTGAATCGGGGAGAATGAGCCAAGGCGCGTCCAACACCCTTTATGGATGTCAAGAATATTTGCAAGCGAAATATGCATCCATCAACCAGCAGCCTCTCTTATTGCTCCTTCCCCCTCTCTCCCTCCTTCTCTCTTTCCGTTCAAGGGGCATAGCGAGTCTGAAAGTGAGAGTCCCAAAAGAAGAAGTTCAAGGCAAGTGAGAAAAATGTAAGTTACGAGGAATCCGCCTCGTTTCTGAAACAAATTTAGTTTTCCTTTTTTTTATAAAGGATTCTCATGTCTCTATGGGTAGCCCTTAACTTACGACCCGACATTTCTGTTGCTCAGCGAGACAGCTGTTAAGTGAGCTTCGCCCCATTTTACGACCTTCCTTGCCATAGTTGTTAAATAAATCAATGCTTTTAGTGAACATGGTTGTTAAGTGAATCTGGCTTTCCCCGTTAACTTTGCTTGTGAGAAGGTCGCAAAAGGGGATCACGTAACCCTGGGAGACACGGCAACCCATCATAAATATGAACCAGTTGCCAGGTGTCTGAATTTCAATCACCTGAGCGTGGGGAGACTGCAATACACATGTGTTGGGGGGAAAACCCAGTTGTGAGTCACTTTTTTCAGTGCCGTGGTGACTTCAAACGGTCACTAAATGAACGGTTGTAAGACGAGGACTATCTGTAGTGGATGGTTGTAATGTTAGTTACACGGTGCTTAGTTTCAACCTTCTCCATCTCGGGTTCCGCACATCATATTTTCGAAGTATTAGACTAGCTTTCTTCAACCGGGTGAATTTCTACATCCCATAATCTCCGAGCCTGACTAGTGTTCATACTGGCTGTGAGGGGATTGCTGAATTTCAAATAAAGGGCCCTGATTGGGAAAGATTGCTGTTCTGGTTTTTTTTAAAGGTCCATTTTTTGTTCACTGTTGATCTGGAAGCCACTTTGAAGGAATCAGATGCAAAAAAAAAATCATTCTAAATTGGATGACTAAAGAAATAAAGAAGGATAGAAGGACCCAAAAGTGCTTCCCCCCCCCCCCCCCAAAGAGGCAACTGGACTTTCTGGTTTTTCTTTGAAGACGTTTTGCTTCTCATCCAAGAAGAAGCTTCTTCTTGGATGAGAAGCAAAACTTCTTCAAAGAAAAACCAGAAAGTCCAGTTGCCGCTTGAAAAAAAAGCACTTTTGGGACAACCATGACCTGGATGATTGAGAATCTCCATAGACATTTGAAGATAGGAGTTCCTTGTTTCTGTTCAAAGGCGGGAAATCTTAATCATGAAAAGTCCTTTCTTCTGAATAGTAGTTCCAACAAAGGGTTCCTGTCCCATTTATAGTTCCTACCTTCCCCCAAAGAAGAAAAAAATAGAAACCCCTCCGAAGGAACCTTCAAGAACTGTCAGGGTTCCAAGTAACACCCCCAACGAAAGAAAACTCCGAGGCTTGAGTATCCTCAAAGTTGCATTTTATTAGAGATGTCATATTGGCACATCTGGGAAAACCCGAATCTGAAAGCTTCCGGGTTTTCCCCACCCCAAAAGAAAGTCCCTGCCCCAGCACCCACATGTCCATCACATTGTCCAATCAATGCACCGTCCCAACTGGAAATGCTTCCCAGTCACATCCCTCCAGGTGGAGGGCAGAGTGGCCAGAAAGGAATGTTATTTTGACTGTATCTCCCCAGCTCCATGCAATCCCCCCTCCCAGTTCCCCACAGCACCAAATGTGGCAGGCCTGAAGATTCAAGGCCCAAAAAAATGGTTTCCAGGCCTGACAAGAACCTTTGTGCGAAGAAACAATGTTTCTACAACTGGTGCTGTCCTACAGATCAACTTCCCTCTTCTCCCAGCCACGTTGTGGCCCATATGAAGGTGCTGATGCTTTAGGGCTACCTCCAGACCATTGAGGTGCATTTCCACCACTGGCAAATTACTTAAAATCATGGTTTCGTACAAGAGGTTTGTGGCAGAAGACACAAGGAAATATCAGAGAAAAATAAATGCTGGCTTGTCAGCTCAAAACTTAATTCTGATCCTCATCATGCATGTGACACAGTCATACATCATCATCACCCACCCAGGGTGACTTTCCCTTTTTCGTTTGTCTTCTCAGACTTCACTCTTGGTGGCTACATGGAACATGGAGTTTTCTAGGCAAAGTTTTTGGAAGTCGTTTGCCCTTGCCTCCTTCCTAGGGCTCAGAGAAAGGGACTGGCCCAAAGTCATCCATCTGGCTTTGTGACTAAGCCAGGGCTAGAACTCATGGTTCCCTACTCCCAGTCCTACCCCTTAATCATTAGACCAGTCTAGCTTTGGGAACTGCAGATTGGGAGAATGAAGGTCGAATGCTGGTTGTCTATACCTGGCTTAAAGACCGAATCCTACTCCACATACCAACGAATGAAGGCAAATATACGGGTCCCAGGATAATGATGCAGGATCTAATTTGGGATGGTCACCAAGATCAGAGATTTAGTCTTTTGGACTCGGGCTGGAGCCCATCCTCAGAGTGTGCACATATTTCTGGAGAGAGAGAGAGAAGTTCCTTGAGGATGGGCTCCAAAACAAGTCCAAAAGCTTAGAAGACCAAACCTCTGGTCCCAGTGACCAACCCAGATTGAATCCTGCAATGTGAAATTAGTTTTGCATCCTGGAAAATGCATCAGGCTTGTAATCAATTTCGTACCACATACTCAACAAGTGATAACTGCTGGACAATGAGGTTTAATCTAGGAAACCACGATGGGTCAGGTCTGGTTGGTAATTGGTTGAGGAGACCTGCAAGAAATCTCAGGATTGTAGGCAGCAACAAACAATTTCTGTAATGTTTCCAGCAGTCAAACTTGAGGAACAAACAAGTTTTTTTATCTTTCCCCCAGTCATGAATGCAGTATCTCATCTTCAAATTCATTCAGCTGTTCATTTTTTAAAATAGAGTGTGTGTGTGTGTGTGTATATATATATATATATATATATATATATATATATATATATATATATATATATATATATATATATATATATATATATATATATATATATATATATATATATATATATATGTAGGATTTTTTGCTGATAAATGAAAATAAAGGGAGACTATTATAGATCTATTTCGAGCTTATTTTGCTCTCGTCAGATAGCCATACCCCTTACTGGGATTTGAACCCGGGCCGGCTGCCTTGCAGGGCAGCAACTTAACCATTAGGCCATAGGCTCTGTTCCCAATCCCAATATATATATATGTAATCCTCAATGAACAACCACAATTGACCCAAAATTTCTGTTACTAAGTGAGACAGTTGTTAAGTGAACTTTGCCCTATTTTACGACCTTCCTTGCCACATTTGTTAAGTGAATCACTGCAGCCGTTCATTTAGTCACACGGTTGTTAAGTGAATCTGGCTTCCCCATTGACTTTGCTTGTCAGAAGGTCACATAACGGGATCACGTGACCTGGGACAATGAAACTGTCATAAGTTGCCAATCATCTGAATTTTGATCCCATGACCATGGGGATGCCACAACCGGTCGTGTGAAAAATTGTCAAAAAATTTTTTTCAGTGCCGTTGTAACTTTGGTCCTTAAATGAACTGTTGTAAGTCGGGGACTACCTGTATAGTCTGCCTTTCCTCTTCCAGGAGGTGGCAACACTTAGCTGAACTTGACTGACCTTGTATCCTTGGAAGGGAAACCAACACAAAACCCCAAAGTTATACATTTGGTTGGGATATTAAAACTAAGAAGAAGGGAGTAAGGAGCTACTTCTGTAACACTGCCTAGAAAACTACTTGGAGGCCTCTGTGAAGTCTTCAGTTGAGTTTGACTTGAAGAAATCTTGCCCTTCTCCCAATACACATTTGTACAATTTACCCTATTCCACGTACACCCAGAGAGACCTGCATAAAACACACCACGCTTGCATGAACACATATATACTGATGTTTGTCCTCTTCTCTTCTGGCACACTAGATCCTTGCTAGATTTGTAGAAGAAAGGGACATGATCCTTCCTTTTCTGGAACTGTTCTATGGAGGGGGGAAGAGTGGATATCAGCCCAGCCACCTGCATTTCCTTCCCTAGGAAGAAAGCAAAACACTTCCATCTGCTAAAAGCTACTTCCCAGGGGTGAAATCCAGCAGGTTCTGACAGGTTCTGGAGAACCGGTAGCGGAAATTTTGAGTAGTTCGGAGAACCGGCAAATACCACCTCTGCCTGGCCCCAGAGTGGGGTGGGAATGGAGATTTTACAATATCCTTCCCCCAGGAATGGGGAGGGAAAGGGGATTTTGCAGTATCCTTCCCCCAAGAGTGGGGAGGGAATGGAGATTTTGCAATATCCTTCCCCCATGAGTGGGGAGGGAATGGGTTTTTGCAGTATCCTTCCCCTGCCACACCCACCAAGCCACACCACGCCCACCAAGCCACACACACAGAACCGGTAGTAAAAGAATTGGATTTCACCACTGCTACTTCCCCATCAGTGGGCTGCTTTAGACCAATGTTTCTCAACCTTGGTAGCTTCAAGACACGTGGATTGTGGCTTCCAGAATACCCCCAGCCAGCCTGTGAAGTCCATACATCCTCAAGGTGCCAAGGTTGAGAAGTTCCTCGGATGATTGTGGCTTGTGGACTCTCCTCCCCTAATAGCTTCAATCTTAGCTGGAAACTAAAATGATATCCTAGTTATGAGACCTCATGTCCCTTTGTACTTAAAAAAGAACATTCCATTGCCAGGAGTATTAAATAGGGGGCCTTTTGAGTAACTCGGACTGTGGGTATTTAGTCGAACTATTTGCTTTTAATTGAACTGTTAATTGAACATGTCATTGTTAATAACAGAGCTAAATGGGGACTTTCTGAGTGGTGCTTTGGAGCAAACACCTGTTTTTAGCTCTTTAAAGCAGCCTTGTCCTTTCCTGAAATCGCAGGTTGCCGCAAAGGGCAGCCGCGTCATCTCGAGGAAAGATGCAGCTACTTTAAGGAGGTTGCCCATTCTTTATGAATGTATTTCTGCACAGCCCTAAGTTAATAACTTCATTGCCTTAACATTAGATGAATATTCTGTATATCTAGGCCGCCTTACGTATTTGGGGGAGGGGGTGTTAATTAGTTGGCATGTAAAAGCAACCACGATAATGATGCAAGATAATGACGGTCATTAACGCTTATACTCCTTATCAATTTTTATAGACACAGAGGTAAATGGAAAAGGGAGGGATCTGGGGATGATGATGAAGATGATATTGAAGATCAAGGCTCCAGTGGAGAAAGTGAACAAGAAGTGAAGAAAGTGAGGTCCAGAAGACTTAGTTCAAGAAGGTGAGAAAACCGATACTGCCTTCCATGCAGTTCCCCTTATTCTTCCTCACTCTAGTCTAGACCTTGGTTCTTCCACCCTTTCGTTTTGAGCTGGAATTCTGAGTGTAATGATTTGCCTAGCGGGAAGACAGAAGAATGGCAAAAGTTTCTAGGATAGAACAAGAGTTAAGGAAGATCAACTTGATTGAAATATACAGGAACCATTGCCCAGGCAAAAAGGGTGGAAACATTTTTTTAAAAGTACAAAACAGTGAGATAGCATTTGGAAGGGGCTGAGGTAGAGACCTCCTGAATTCACTGGGGTATAAAAAGGAAGAGAAGGTCCAGCACCATCAGACTTGCAATATTCTGCTATTTGAGCCAGTCTGAATAAATGGCTCTGCAGTTAAAGATGCTGTGATTGTCAACTGGAAAGCTCTCAGGCCAGGTTTGAGACCCCAGCACTGTGCAATCAGGGTGAGTTCCCTTTACTTGCCCAGCTGCTGCTAACCTAGCAGTTCGAAAGCAAGCGAATGCGAGTAGATTAATAGATACCACTTCGGTGGGAAGGTAACAATGTTCTGTGCGCCTTTGGCGTATAGCCATGCTGGCCATATGACGACGGAAATGTCTTTGGACAACGCTGGCTTATTCGGTTAAGAAATGGAGATGAGCACAGCCCCCTAGAGTCGGACATGACTGAACAGAGGAAACCTAATAATAGCAATTAGCCTTCCTATGGTGTTGATTTTCTGGTCTGGTGTTAAAGAATGCTCAACACGCCGCCCTGAGTCCCTCGAGAGTTGGGCGGCATATAAGAAAACCGTAATAAATAAATAAATAAATAAACTATTATTACAACCACTGAGCCGTGGTGGCGCAGTGGTTAGAGTGCAGTATTGTAGGCTAATTCTGCTGACTGCCAGCAGTTTGATCCTGACCAGCTCAAGCCTTCCATCCTTCCGAGGTGGGTAAAATGAGGACCCAGATTGTTGGGGGCCATATGCTGACTCTGTAAACTGCTTAGAGAGGGCTGTAAAGCACTGTGAAGCGGTATATAAGTCTAAGTGCTATTGCTCCTTCTGCTTTTGCTTCTTCTGCGTCTGCTTCTGCTGCTTCTGCTGCTGCTTTTTTAAAATAAAGTTTTATTAATTTTCTACTATTACATTTCATTAGTGCTTAATAAACATCGTGTTGTATGGGTTGTTTTGTTTGCTTAGCAATACAAATTATGTTCCTAATCTTTACCCCTTTTTCCCAGCCATTGATAAAATAAATTCCATGTTTGGTAGTATTCTGTATGTTCTTTCTGTTTAATCTTTAATGTAAGTCTGTCCATTTCTACACAGTCTAATATCTTCTTAATTATCTCTTCCATCTACTGCTTCTGCTTTTTCTTCTTTTTCTTCTTTTTCTTCTTCTTTTTCTTCTTCTTCTTTTTCTTCTTCTTCTTCTTCTTCTTCTTCTTCTTCTTCTTCTTCTTCTTCTTCTTCTTCTTCTTCTTCTTCTGCTGCTGCTGCTGCTGCTGCTGCTGCTGCTGCTGCTGCTGCTGCTGCTGCTGCTGCTGCTGCTTCTTTTTCTTCTGCTTTTTCTTCTCCTTCTCCTTCTTCCTCTGTAAACTACTTGGAGAGGGCTGTAAAGCACTGAAGCAATCTATAAGTCTGTTGCTATCACTACTTCCACTATTACTACTGCTGTATCGGTCTGTTTCATTTCAGAGCAGCGAGCAAACCTATCCCAAAAAGGAGCAGCAAACCCCAGCGGGCGAAGAGGCGGAGGAAAACCGAATCATCAGAGGAAGATGATGAGGATGAGGATGAGACCCCCAAAAGGCAAACTAAGCGCCGAGCAGCCAAAAATGTCAGGTAATGGCAGAAAAACGTAGAGCTGGGTTCACACATGCTCAGCCAACATGGGGTGATTTGTTTGTCTGAACCCAGCCATCATATGTCGTATGAACTAACCTGGTTAGGCCTTAAATTAATATGTGAACCTATGTCATTATGGTTTATTTATCAAGCCATCATTGAGCAAACCATAGCTTTCCTTAGTATGTGAACCCAGATTATGCAATGTCCTGGAGCTGGTTGGAGAATTCTGGGAATTGAAGTCCATTCATCTTTAAGTTGCCAAGATTGAGAAATACTAATCTAATCCACTCCTCTACAATGGGCAGGAAAGCCAATTAAACCATCCATGAGAAGTTGTTGTTCACTTTCAGATGAACCCACAACTTCTCTAGACTATTCCACTGTTGTGCCATCTTACCATCAAGAATTTTCCCTTTGAGCACAGGCTGGTTTGGAGATGTTAAGCTCTCTTTCTAGCTTGTAAAAATAATCTCTTTGGTTCATTGTTTCCCAGTCCTGGCCATTTCCAGATGAGTGGACTTCAAATCCCAGAACTCCCGTGTTAGAATAGCTATTGGCGACAAGTGTTGAAGTCCACCCATCTGGAAGTGGCCAAGGTTGGGGGGAAAACCTGCTCTTATTTACATGGCGAACCCATTCGGCAGAAGGAAAAACCTGAACTGTCCTTGTGCGTGGTCTTGTGTATAGTTACAAGGAAGACGACGACTTTGAGACCGATTCAGACGACTTGATTGAGATGACAGGCGAAGGGGTAGAGGAGCAGCAGAGTAACAGTGAAACCATTGAGAAAGTACTGGAGAAGAGACTAGGCAAGAAAGGAGGTAAGTGCAAGAAAATATTCCTTGGATTCAGATATTCCTAGCAGTGTTTCTTCCTAGTAGACATAGGCACCCAGTTAAAAGTACCCTTCTCCAAGTTGGATCCTTCCAGAGATAACACCTTTGCTTCTAGAATGCATGACACAGCTTGCAGATGGGTCCTTGGTGCTCTCTTGGTTGTTTTCTTGCAGATATTTCTTTACTCAAACTAGGTAATATCATCAGTGCTCCTGATGTTTCTTAGTTGGGGTAATGAAACGTCTGCAAGAAAACCACCAAGCTCAGAGAGGACCAAGGACCCCTCATTTCAACCCTGAACTAAAAATATTCTCTTTTATTGGTACAGCTTGCAAAATTCCCAGTTTGGGAGTTAAAGGCATATTATGTTTGGAGACTTCATCCTAGGGACGACTGCTTTATCGTAGCAAACAAGACTTTGTAAAACTAGCTTTGTATTGCAAAAGGGAGGGTTCCCTTGAGCAAGGCAAACTTAATGTTTTTGACTTTTTAAAGACCTCTGAAGTGCAGACCAAATCAAGGGTAGAATAGGAGGGCTTTGCCAGTATAATGCCATTCGGTCTGTACACCTTACCCTGACACCCAACTGATCATTCAAGCCAATTCTCTGAACAGGACTTTTAAGGGATTGAAAGGACCCGGCTTTTTAGTTTTCAGATAGGCATGTTTTGGAAAACTCTCAGAGCAATGGAGAAGCACAACAAAGACCAAGAGCAAAAGTAATAGCAGTAGCACTTAGACTTATATACCGCTTCACAGTGCTTTACAGCCCTCTCTAAGCGGTTTACAGAGTCAGCATATTGCCCCCCACAATCTGGGTCCTCATTTTACCGACCTTGGAAGGATGCAAGGCTGAGTCAACCTTCAGCCGGTGAGAATCGAACTGCCGGCAGCCGGCAGTTGGCAGAAGTAGCCTGCAGTACCGCATTCTAACCACTGCGCCCCACGGCTCTCACAGTCAAAAGTAGAACATTTTCAAGGAGTGCAAAGTGCTGGCCCACTTTTTAGTAGGGGAAATTAAATGGAATTGCTTAGAAGTGAGTACAGCTAAACCGATTGGAGCCCTCCATAGGAGCAAAGGGCCCAAGTTTTGCAAAGTTTGACCTACTTTCCCCTCTGTTCCTTCTGCAGCCATCGGGGCCTCCACCACTGTCTACTCAATGGAAGCCAACGGTGATCCCTGTGCTGATTTTGACCCGGAAAAGGAGGAAGGGGAAGTGCAGTACTTGGTTAAATGGAAAGGTTGGTCGTACATCCACAGCACGTGGGAAAGTGAGGACTCCTTGCAGCAGCAGAAAGTGAAAGGCATCAAGAAGCTGGAGAACTTCAAGAAGAAAGAAGACGAGATCAACAGTTGGTAGGTTTTTCTTTCTTCTGGCTTGCTAAGAACGTGGATTAAAATTGAGGGCTTCCTATATGGAAAACGGGAGTTCCCAAATCAATCTGTGGTTCCCAAGCTTTTTTTTTTTTTTTTTTTGGTGGCACAAGAAGCATTTTGAACACATCCAATTACTGGTAGTCCTCAACATACGACCACAGTTGAGCCCAAAATGTATGTTGCTAAGCGAGACCTTTGTTAAGTGAGTTTCGCCCCATTTTTTGACATTTCTTGCCACAGTTGTTAAGTGAATCATGGCAGTAGTTAAGTTAGCTTCATGTTTTGTTAAGTGAATGGTTTAGAAGGTCACAAAAGGGGATCACATGATCCCAGGACACTGGGACCATCATAAATGTGAGTCAGTTGCCAACTGTTTGAATTTTGATCGCGAGACTGACCATGGGGATGCTGCAACAGTCATAAGTGTGAAAAATGGTCGTAACTCACTTTTTTAGTGATGCTGTAACTTTGGTCACTAAATGAACAGTTGTAAGTTGAGGACTACCTGTACTGAAAATTGATGGATCCCCACCAGATTAGATAGACACTCCCCAATGAGATGGATTTAAAACAAAAAGACATCTCAAATTCCTTGAAAAAAATACTGCCTGCAGACACCAATCACTCCCAATATAAGTCAATGGTGTCCTTCCCTTATCTTTAGAAATTGGCTAAACCTGCTGCACGGTTTCATGTCTGAAAGGGGTTAAGTCTTTGCGTCTCTGTAGTAGTTTCTGCTCCTAAAGTGGACATTTGGAAACTAGATTTTTCTAGGTTGCCAAGGATAGAGAAGCCTTTCCTATGTGGAGTCAAATAGAGCTTTGAAACTGGCTACAACCACTTTTTAAGATAACAGCCACGAAGTTTTATATGGCTATTTCATCTGGCCTAAATTCCAGGAAATTCTAGCCATTTTTACTTTTCTAAAAACTAGTTTTTGAACTTTTTTTTAAAAAGTCCTATCTTTTCAATGAACATCAAGCCACTCATATTTTGTAAACATTTTAAGAAAGCTGAATTTTCATAAGAGATTTCATGAGATTTGGGGTGCGCCCAGCCCCCCACTTCTAAACGTTTGGTGCAATAGTAAGATCAGAATAGTCTTTAACATGCCTGTTGCAAAAAACAACAACCCTGATTTGTTCTTTTTATTTTTGTACCAAGGTTGGCAAAGGTCACCCCGGAAGACGTAGAGTATTTCAACTGCCAACAGGAACTGGCGGCTGAGTTGAACAAACAGTACCAGATTGTGGAAAGAGTGATTGGTGAGTTTGGGGTAAAAAAAAAAATCAGGCCACTGGGGCCAAAGCAGAAATGTATCCCATGTGATTGAACCCTTCTGTCACCCGTCCCAACTTGGTCAATTGGGAAAGAAAGACTCCTGGCCCCTGATTAGCCAAAAGTATACTTTACTAAAAGCCAAAGTGGTTACAGAAGAGCCAAAGCTGGATCTGAGATTTTCACGTGCAAAAAATATAGTTAACTTTCCCTTGTTCCCGGCCAACTCCCTGGTTGTCAGTCACTGTCCAATTAGACATTAACAAATTGTTTGGGAAATGGAGCCCGTCTGCATTCTTTTAGTGTAACCTTAAGATGGCTGGTGCTTGGTTTCAATTCCTCCTGGTTCCCTTCCTGCATCCCTATCCACACTGCCCCCTCCCCCCATTATTAAAGTCAGACTGTCAGTTTGCGATGCATAGCTTAGCATTATGACAGCCATGACGCCTTCATCTATATTTTGGGAAGATGTGCCTTGTATGGCTAAAAGCCAAGGGCATTTAAGGCTGTTGAAGCTGATGGGATTTTCTTTTGAAAAAAAATTTTTTTTGGAGAATGAATGAAAGCAGGAGAAAAAAAACCCACAAAGGGAGTCCTTGACTTACAACTTTTCGCTTAGTCACCATTTGAAGTTGCAACGGCGGTAAAAAAAAGTTACTGTATTTTTCAGATTATAAGACGCACCGGAGTATAAGACACACCGAGATTTTGAAGAAATCGGGAAAAAAAGTTTTTGCCCTCCCCAGCCCCCAGGAGCACTCTAGGCCTCCCAAACCCTCTGCGTGCCCCATTTTTGCGAAAATGGGGTGCGCAGAGTCACTGATCACATTGTCCAATCCAGATGCTGGCCGGTTGCTTGGTTACTTCACTCCTCCTCTGGCCAGCCACCTGTGAGAATGTCCTTGGTTCCCACAGGAAAACTTTATTGTTTCGGCTGCACAACCCCATCTAATTATTTCCCCCCTCCCTCTGTGGTGTGGCAACCCTGAAGCCTCCAAGATGGCCTCAGCCAGGTTCACTTCAGGGTTGAGAGATTGCCCATTTGTCCCCCCTCCCATGTCCCCCTCCTCCCTCCTAGCCTTTGATGGCAGGATGCCAGCAAGGCGCCAAGCTGAAGATGGCAGACCTGACCCGGTCACTCTCCCCTCACAGGGTTATTTTTGTGGGGAAAATAGGATGGAAGAAGAAGAAGCATTAGATATGTTTGCCACCTTGAGTTGTTCTACAAAAAAATAAATAAAAGCAGCATATCAACTAAATAATTAATATAATTTAATCATTGCATTTGTGGATGCTGTTTTCTTGTTTCATGCGCAGCGGTGAAAACAAACAAATCGCCAAATCCTGGAACTGAATTTCCAGGTAAGGCATCTCACTCGTTTTATTGATTTACATGCTTTGTTGAATGATATTGATCGATAGAGATGTCTGATTGCAATACTCAGTCAGGTATTTTACTCAAATATCCCTGGGTAGGCTATTTCTGTCATGCCCATTAAGGATATTGCTGGGCTCTTATCATGTATTTCTTCCTTCCTTCCCCCTCTGTCCCCTACCCCAATATTTGCAGTTCACAATCGCAAGTCCTGCTCTAATGAGCCAGAGTACCTTTGCAAGTGGATGGGTCTTCCCTACGCAGAATGTAGCTGGGAAGACGAAGCTCTGATCAGCAAAAAATTCCAGTACTGTATCGATAGTTTCAACAGTAGGAACAACTCCAAAGCCATGCCTACTCGGGACTGCAAGGTTAGTCTAACAGAAAAACAGAGTTGGAAGGGACCTTGGAGGTCTTCTAGCCCGACCCCCTGCTCAGGCAAGAAACCCTATATCATTTCAGACAAATGGTGTCCAACCTCTTCTTAAAAACTTCCAGTGTTGGAGCATTCACAACTTCTGGAGGCGAGCCGTTCCATTGCGTAATTGTTCTAACTGTCAGGAAATTTCTACTTACTTCTAAGTTGGTTCTCTCTCTGATTAGTTTCCATCCATTGGAACATTGGAATCCAACATTGGAATCCATCAAGGTTGACTCAGCCTTCCATCCTTCCGAGGTGGGTAAAATGAGGACCCAGATTGTTGGGGGCAATATGCTGAAGTCTGTAAACCGCTTAGAGAGGGCTGGAAAGCACTATGAAGCGGTATATAAGTCTAAGTGCTATTGCTATTGCTATTGCTTCTTGTCCTGTTTTCAGGTGGTTTAGAGAATAGGTTGACTCCCTCTTCTTTATGGCAACCCCTTAGATTGCTCTTCCCATTTTGGCCTCCATTTAAATTGAATTGAATTGTTTATTTGGCCAAGTGTGATTAGACACACAAGGAATTTGTCTCTGGTGCGGAAGCACTCAGTGTACATGCAAAGCAACAGAATCATCATCATCATCATCACAACGATACCAATAAGTGGAAAGAGTAAGAAGATATTAAGAAGGATAAATAATAATACTACAGCCATACTACATGGATAAATGCACATAGGCATTAGATCACACTGTGATTTTATTTATTTTAGTGTTCTTATATGCCGCCCTACTCCCTGGGGACTCAGGGCGGCGTACAACATGTCAAGAACAACTAAACAATATAAAAGTTTAATAACAGTTTAAAAAAGAATTTAAAAAACAATTAGGTGTTCAGCAGAGTCATGGCACTGAATAACTAGTTCTCCCATGGCCTTTATTCTCCTCTTGGTCAGGGGGTGGCTCTGCTTCCCCAAAATACAAAGTTCACAGCAATTGAGGCCTATAGCAGCTGCATAATTGAAAATACACTGTACTGAATGCAAATTAAGGTCCCCCCCTTAGATGATTTATCTTTAAAATAGTAGTGTTGTTCTGACAGCGAACAGTGTCATGAAGGCAGATGAGTGTTTTTCTGCCCAGTTTTCCATGTTGAAGAGGCATGCTTTTAAATTCAGGACCTTACTCTGTTAGAATAAATATTGTGCTTTTTACATGGAAAATTGGGCTCCATTTGCAGATCTCCCCTCCCTTCCTCCGTATCACAAAGTTCTATGTTCTTGCAAACTAAAGATGGGGCAGTTGAGTCATATGCTGTTTATTTACAAGATTTACAATACTGTGCAAAAGTCCTGGGCCACTTTTAGACTTCTTGTTGTAGCAATGATATAATGACGAGATAGAATTATGTCTTGGTCTCCTTAACAGAATACAACCAGATAATACAGGTAAGTTGCATGCAGTGCAGGTAGTCCTTGGTTTACAACAGTTCGCTTAGTGACTGTTCGGAGTTACAACAGCGCTGAAAAAAATGACATGATCATTTTTCACACTTCTGACTGTTGCTAGCATCCCCATGGCTACGTGATCAAAATTCAGACACTTGGCAACTGCTTCATACTTAAGACCGTTGCAGTGTCTCGGGGTCATGTGATCCCCTTTTGCGACCTTCTGACAGGCAAAGTCAATAGGGAACCCGGATTCACAGTTTAACAACCGTGTTACTGTCACGGTGTGATTTATTGCCTGTTACATTTATATGCAGGGAGATGCATCCCTATCTAATATAATGGTTTATTCCTGAGCACGTGATTGATATGTTCTTGTACGCTTGTGTGCATTCCAATCTCCGCTCTACCCTTCTTGCTCTGGCTTCCATTGAGGGAAGTCCTACATTTTGTATCAGTCATGTAGTTAATTAGAATTTATTGTTTTTGTACCGAAATAAATATTTTAATTAGAATCTTTGAACTGCGGTTTCATTTCTAATGTCAGGATTCCGGGAAAAGATCAAACATTGCCTCTGTGAGATTAATTCTCACTCTGTCAGTTACTAACTCAACGGCTGCAGTGATTCGCTTAACAAATGTGGCAAGGAAGGTCGTAGGATGAGGCAAAATTCACTGAACAAATGTCTCGCTTAGTGACAGAAATTTTGGGCTCCATTATTGTCGTCAATCGAGGACCACCTGTAATTCCCCAGAGCAGCAGGTCTGTGAAACTGGGAGAATGATGGATGTCTTCCTCTTAGGTGCTGAAGCAAAGACCTCGTTTTGTGGCCTTGAAGAACCAACCTTCCTACATTGGTGGGGAGAATCTGGAACTCCGGGACTATCAGCTGGAGGGCCTGAATTGGTTGGCTCATTCTTGGTGCAAGTAAGTGAGGGCAGGTGCTTCTTATCCTTCCTCCCAAAATCATAGTCCAGAAAGAGGTTTTGGATGCTCCTCTCTTGATGACCTGAAGCAGTGTCTCTTACTGATGGGCTGGATGGCTATTTATTTATATAGTATATGGCATATCATCCATGGAATTGCAGCATATAGCAACGTTTCCCCTGGAATAACAGAGTTGGAAGGGACCTTGGAGGTCTTCTAGTCCAACACTCTGCTCAGGCAGGAAAACCCTATACCAGTGATGGCGAACCTTTTTTTCCTCGGGTGCCAAAAGCACGTCTGCACGCGCTATTGCGCGTGCGTGAGTGCACACCCATAGTTCAATCCCTGGGGAGGGCGAAAATGGGCTCCCCTGCCCCCCCGGAGGCGCTCTGGAGGCTGGAAATGGCCCATTTCCCAACTGCTGGTGGGCATGGTAGGCCCATTTTTCGCCCTCCCCAGGCTCCAGAGGCTTTCCTGGAGCCTGGGGAGGGTGAAAACAGCCTCCCCCGCCCCCGGAGGCCCTCCAGAAGCCGAAAACACCCTCCCAGAGCCTCCATGCGAGCCGAAAATTAGCTGGCCGGCATGCACATGCACGCTGGAGCTGAGCTAGGGCAACAGCTCGTGTGCCAGCAGATATGGCTCCGCGTGCCACCTGTGGCACGCGTGCCATAGGTTCGCCATCACTGCCCTATACCATTTCAGACAAATAGTTGTCCAATCTCTTCTTATAAAACCTTTAATATTGGAGCGCCTACAACTTTTTGGAGGCAAATAGATTAATAAAACACAATATAATATAAAAAGATCTACGTTCAGATACCAATGTCTTCGCCATGTAACCATTGACGTGCAGCAGCATTTATATATTAAAGAAATCAGATACTGGAACGATATACACCCTCAGTTTACTGCCGATCACGATGCGACCTACAGTTTGGTGTGGGACTCCACAGTCGCACTGAGGGGAGGATACCGTGCCCCATTCATGCAGTGAGTCCTGGCAGATGCCGTGTGAGGTGAAAATCCTTTTCAGAATTGTGTGAAGGTAGTTCACCTCCTCATGGTGCACATTGGACAGCGTGAACGAAATGAACTAGCAACTGTTGGCAGCCAGACGACTTTGTAGTCTTTCCTGGCTCTCAAAATACCTGGCCACAAAAACAAAAACAAAAAATGGACTTTTTAAGGCCCAAATGACAAGAGAGAGAGAGAGGAGAGTAGAGGAGGGGAGAGGAGAGGAATTGAATTGAATTCAGTTCAATTCAATTCTTTATTGGCCAAGTGTGATTGCGCACACAAGGAATTTGTCTCTGGTGCATTAGCTCACAGTGTACATATAAACAGTAAATAATAGGTCCTAGGTCATAAATCATAGTTATAATCATTAATCATAAATTACGAACAACAATTGATAAATCATAAACCAGTAGGAGAAGATAGTAGGAAAGACGTGAAGATGAGAAAAGAGGAGAAGTGAGACAGTGCTGTGGGGAATTAAGTGTTCAGCAGAGTGATGGCACTGGGTGGTGGTGGTGGAAACCTATCTTTGTGTCTGGTTGTTTTGGCATGCAATGCTCTATAGCGGCGTCCTGAGGGGAGAGGTTGAAATAGATTATGCCCAGGATGTCAGGGGGGCTGTAGATATTTTTTCAGCTCTCTTTCTGGTTCATACGGTATACAGATCCTCAATGGAAGGCATTGGTGAATATCCTCCTGCCTCCAGATGTTCTCCAGAATTGAAAGGGAGAAGGAAAAAGGGAGCTCATTGAAACATGTGGCTATGCTGGCTTGACCCCTTTGCTTGCCTGCTTCCTCAGGAACAACAGTGTCATCCTGGCAGACGAGATGGGCTTGGGGAAGACCATCCAGACCATTTCTTTCCTCTGCTACCTCTTCTATCAGCACCAGCTCTATGGCCCCTTCATGATCGTGGTGCCCTTGTCAACCCTAACCTCATGGCAGAGGGAGTTTGAGATCTGGGCCCCAGAGGTCAACGTGGTTGTGTACATCGGAGATCAGATGAGCAGGAATGCTGTGCGTAAACTAGCATCGAGGAAGGGGTTGAATGGGACTAGGACAACACGTTTCTCTTTTTCTACAGCTCTGTGGGGTGAGCTGCAGGGTGCATGACACAGAAATGAAAGTGCCATTATTGGGAGACAGTGATAGCAAGAAAAACAAGGCAGGATCTGAAATTCCTACTCGAAACTGTTAGGTTAAAAGTTGTAGAAACCCTTCCTCCTTTGTCCAGTCCGGAGGTGAGCCAATCCACAGGTGCGAAGTTGTTATGAGTACCTCGAGCTGAAAAGGTGATAAGAAGCTGTTCTCAGGCGCCGTTTGCTCGGTTCCTCAGAGCTGAGACAAAACAGATGATCCCAGGCTATTCCCTCCCCCCTGCCATTCCCAGGAAGGTACATCAAAGTAAAGGAAGGATCAGAAACAGGAAAAAGTTGTAAACTGGCATCCAGGCCCTTCCTGTCAGAATGGCAGCGTCCCGATAGGGATCTATGGGGACCTGACATGCTGCCCCCCTAGAAGAAGGAAAACGTCACCTAGAAGAAAAAAGAGAAAAGAAATATAAATGATTAGTTAGGTTCATCTGGGTATTGGGTGTGGAAACACTTAAGCAACCTAGGGGCCATCTTCTCATGCGTTGGGTAGCTGGCATGCAGAACCGTGCCCAAATTTGCCTGGATGCTCAGATCCACTCTTTGTTTAACCCTGTTGAATAGACTACAAATGACAGCTTTTCCAGGACAGGATAAGAGCCGTTGTTGCACGGTGGTTAGGATGCAGTATTGCAGGCTAACTCTGCCGACTGCCAGGAGTTCGATCCTGACCGGCTCAAGGTTGACTCAGCTTTCCATCCTTCTGAAGTCGGTAAAATGAGGACCCAGATTGTTGGGGGCAATACGCTGACTCTATAAACCCCTTAGAGAGATCTGTAAAGCACTGTGAAGCAGTATATAAGTCTAAGCGCTATCGCTAAACTAAAATCAAATTTCATTTTGGCTTAGTGAATCAGACTTTTGCATTAAAAAAAAGAACGGTTGGATGATTAGGTGGTATAATTAGCTCTGCTGGCTGGGGAATTTTGGAGGGTGAAATCCACACATCTTCAAATTGCCAAACCAACCTATTCATTTCTTGTACTTCAGATCCGTGAGTATGAGTGGGTCCACTCTCAGACCAAACGGCTGAAGTTCAACGTGCTGATTACAACCTACGAGATCCTCCTGAAAGATAAGGTGAGTGATGGGCCAAGGCAGTTTCTACTTGGAGGAAAGAGGAACCCTGGCCATCTTCTTTCTTCTGTCTGCCCTCACATTTTTGGCTCAGAAAGGGTGGCTGCTACTGGAAGTGAAGATGTTTCAACTAGCTTCTCATAGTTGGTGAGCTGCTTCTGGAGAACTCATCCATTCCTTTGTGGGGCTTTCTTTCTTTCTTCTTCCAGGCTTCTGCTAGCCAGGAATGTTTTGGGAGCATTAAGGTGCAAAAGACAGTGATCACAATACCATGAATTCAAAGAACTAATATGAGTAACATCTGCATTGTATTTGCTCTTAAGGTGTTTGGGCAATTATCTTTTGCTTTCTAAAGCTATCTTCAATCTGCTTTAATTCTGCACCACACTTTAGTGTGTTGTCCAACTGTAATTCATGGGAAGATGTGGGTCTGTCTTCAGCACTTGGTCCAAGAGGTTTCCAAGGACTGTGATGTAGACAGAATGGTGCTGGAGAACTTGGGAACCACAGACCGTGTGTGTGTGTGTGTGTGTGTGTGTGTGTGTGTGTGTGTGTGTGTGTGTGTGTGAGAGAGAGAGAGAGAGAGAGAGAGAGAGAGAGAGAGAGAGAGAGAGAGAGAGAGAGAGAGAGAGAGAGAGAGAGAGAGAGAGAGAGAGTGTTTTCTATATCCTTGACATAGGAAGGAATATTTCCACATAACTTCTTCACAAAACCTTGTGAAGCAGTAAGCGGCTATGTTGGGCTCACATTTGGGATGCTCCTTCCTCTTCCTCACTCTGCTAAACAAATAATTCCCTCACCACTGTCAAACTATTCACTAGGCTGCATTACTATTACTATTACTTTTTCTCATCGTTCCTATCACCCATCTCCTCCCACTTATGACTGTATGACTGTAACTTGTTGCTTGTATCCTTACGATTTATTTTCATATTGATTGTTTCCTGATTACTTACTTGAACCCTATGACAACCATTCTTGACAAATGTATCTTTTCTTTTATGTACACTGAGAGCATATGCACCAAAGACAAATTCCTTGTGTGTCCAATCACACTTGGCCAATAAAGAATATTTTATTTTATTCTATTCTATTCTATTCTATTCTATTCTATTCTATTCTATTCTATTCTATTCTATTCTATTCTATTCTATTCTATTCTATTCTATTCTATTCTATTCTATTCTATTCTATTCTATTCTATTCTATTCTATTCTATGCAGCTTCTTGATAGTAAAAATATCTGGAGTCAGAGTACTCCTTCCAGAAATTCTGTGGTCCCCTGTCCATAATAGAAGAAACCTTGATTGCTTGCGGATCTTTGCCAGCCCAGCTAAATGGAGAAGGCGAAATATCTCTACCAGGAGAATTTTACCTTGGGTTGAACGTCATTGAATATAGTGCGGCGGCAGCCAAAAAAAGCCAATGTAATTCTAGGTTGCATTAACAGGGATAGAATCAAGATCACATGAAGTCCTAGTACCACTTTATAAAGCCTTGGTAAGACCACACTTAGAATACTGCATCCAGTTTTGGTCACCACACTATAAAAAAGATGTTGCGACTCTGGAAAGAGTGCAGAGAAGAGCAGCAAAGATGATTAGGGGGCTGGAGGCTAAAAGAACAGTTGCAGGAACTGGGGGTGTCTAGTGAAAAGAAGGAGTAGGGGAGACATGATAGCAGTGTTTCACTATTTGAGGGGCTGCCACAAAGAAGAGGGGGTCAACCTATTTTCCAAAGTACCAGAAGGCAGAACAAGAAGCAATGGATGGAAATTAATCAAGGAGAGAAGAAACCTAGAACTAAGCAGAAATTTCCTGACAGTGTGAACAATTAACCAGTGGAATGGCTTGCCACCAGAACTGCAGGTTTTTAAGAAGAGACTGGACAGCCATTTGTCCCGAATGGTATAGGGTCTCTTGCATGAGCTGGCGGTTGGACTTCGAAGACCCCCAAGGTCCCTTCCAACTCTGTTATTCTGTATGTCGCAACCTGTCGTGATTGGGACACAGGTGTAAGCTTTCCAGAGCAGATGTAAAAGGACTTCCCTAAAATGGTTCTACATTATTGGCTGTATTGTGACCCATCTGATTTTTCTTCTGTAGACCGTCCTGGGAAGCATCAACTGGGCCTTCCTAGGTGTAGATGAAGCCCATCGCTTGAAGAATGACGATTCTTTGCTCTACAAGACACTGATTGACTTCAAGTCCAACCACCGCCTGCTCATCACTGGGACGCCCCTTCAGAATTCCCTGAAGGAACTGTGGTCCCTGCTGCAGTTCATCATGCCAGAGAAGTAAGTTGAGTTGGGAAATAGCTCTTTGGCCACAACACGGTGCAATTGCAAAAACAAATGAAACTCAAAGCTTAAAGTGGCAAGATAGATTTAGAAGCCCAAATTATTATACAGCAATTATCAATACAAGCCGGATACAAACTTTTTTTTTAAAAAAAAAATCTGTATCTAAGTTTATTGTGGCAAAAAAAGAGCCAGGAATCTGATAGCACTTTTTTCAATAACAGATTTTATTGTTATCTGTTCACAGAAGCATTTTGCAGTTGATGAAAGCTTTTAATAAAATGTATAGGATTCCCTTGTAGAATTTTATCAGTTTTGTCGTCTCTTTTCTGAAAATACAATGTTCTTTTCTTGTTTTATTTTTTTATAAATATATAATGATAATTTTTTATAATTTTCCTCTTTATAATGTCGAACACTGCCCAGAGTCTCTAAGAAGCTGGGCAGCTCCTATGTTTAAATTAAATGATGAAATAAATGAGGCCCCAAAGGTACTTTTTCAAAAGGCAAGAGAGTCCAGTTGCCTCTTGAAAAAAAAGCAGCTTTGGGTCAACCATGACCTGGATGACTGAGAATCTCCATAGAAATAAAGGAGGCTGACTGTAGAAGACATGCTTGTGCCTTCTTTGCCAGTAGAAAGGAAGAATGGACTAGATAATGCTTAGATAAGGCCCTTTTTGAATCTGCAAAATTGGCTTTGCAGGTGGGCCTGAGTAGTTCTCATCCTCTTCCTCTCTCTCTCTCTCTCTCTCTCTCTCTCTCTCTCTCTCTCTCCCTCCCTCCCTCCCTCCCTCCCTCCCTCCCTCCATGTCTCTCTCTCTCCATCTCTCTCTCCTTCCTTCCCTTCCTCCCTCCCTCTCTCCCTCACCCCCCTCCCTCTCTCTCCCTCACCCGCTTGCCTTGTCTGTGACTGTCAGGTTCGAATCCTGGGAAGACTTCGAAGATGACCATGGCAGAGGACGAGAGAACGGGTACCAGGGCCTGCATAAGGTCCTGGAGCCCTTTCTCCTGCGCAGGGTGAAGAAGGACGTGGAGAAATCCCTCCCAGCCAAAGTGGAGCAGATCCTGCGGGTGGAGATGTCTGCCCTCCAGAAGCAGTATTACAAGTAACGGTTCTTCTGGTGATGGGCCAGGAATACTCAGTACAGGCACCACAAGATAACTTTTTCTTAGGAAAGAAGTAAAACTAGCATGGTGCTTGGATTTCCTGCACACAGGAAGAGGCTGCCCAACGGCCGCCTACTGGTCTCCCAACCAATCAGATTCCAAGTGATCCCTAGCCTAAATGCAACATTGGAGACTTTGGGAAGTCTCCTGTTGCAACTCTGCAGGCATCTGCCATTCTGAGCTGGATTTCATTCGAATTGGCCATCACGAGTCACACAAGAAGGCTCCGTGGGGGTGATAACCGAAGCTCTCTCCTCCCCTCCCCATAAACATCCATAAATTAAAAACAGAAGGCTGATTGAGCAAGTACGGGATTGATAAGCCAATGAACACAATGTCTTAAAATTGACAGCATTCAGATTTGAATAATTAACAACGATGCAGTCTGGCCTCAGTTCAGAAGCAAAGCTTTCATCGTATAGTACAGGGGTCCCCAAACTTGGCAACTTTAAGACTTGTGGACTTCAACTCCCCGAATTCTCCAGCCAGCTGGCTGGAGAATTCGGGGAGTTGAAGTCCACAAGTCTTAAAGTTGCCAAGTTTGAAGACCACTGGTATAGTAGAAAAGCACTCCAGGAGAAGCAAATGTAGGTGGGAATGGTGTAGTTGGAATGACTTGGAACCAAGATCGAAATTGTTTTAACTGCACTAATCTCCTCCTATTGAGAGAGGCTCAAGGTGAGGTAGATGGTGGCAGAGTCCCTCTTGTTTTGTCTCAGCAAGAACCTTGCAAGGTGTCTGAGCTAAGAGACGAGGACTAACTGAGAATGACTCAGACTTCAAGCAGGGCATTGGCTCCCTCTTGGTTCAACCCTGCAACTAACTCAGAGCCGTCATGCTATTTATTTCTAAATTGCCACAATCTGTTAGCACCCCACAGTTGCTCTTCCAGGCATGCTCGTCTCCAGAAATTGTGGGTGCTCCATCCTTGGAGGTTTTTAAGAAGAGAGTGGACAGCCACTTTTCCAGAATGGTATAGGTAGTCCTCGACTTAGGACCACAATTGAGCCCAAAATTTCTGTTGCTAAGCGAGACAGTTAAGTGATTTTTGTCCCATTTTATGACCTTTATTGCCTCAGCTGTTAAGTGAATCACTCCAGTTGATAAGTTAGTAACTCGATTGTTAAGTGACTCTGGTTTCTCCATTGACTTTGCTTGTCAGAAGGTCGCAGAAGGTGAACACATGACCTCAACCGTCATAAATGTCAGTTGCCAAACATCCGAATTTTTATCACGTGACCATGGGGATACTGTAACGGTCATAAATACGAAAAACAGCCATAAATTAGTTTTTTCAGTACCATCGTAACTTTGAATGGTCACTAAATGAACTGTTGTAACTTGAGGACTACTTGTATAAGGTCTCCTGTTCGAGCAGGAGATTGGACTAGAAGACCTCCAAGGTCCCTTAGCACCCCACAGTTGCTCTTCCAGGCTTAAGAATCTAGGATGCTCATCTCCAGAAATTGTGGGTGCTCCATCCCTGGAAGTTTTTAAGAAGAGAGTGGAGAGCCATTATTCTGTATTGCAGGGGTCCCCAAACTTGGCAACTTTAAGACTTGTGGACTTCAACTCCCAGAATAGCTGGCTGGAGAATTCTGGGAGTTGAAGTCCACAAGTCTTAAAGTTGCCAAGTTTGAAGACCTCAGCTGTATTATGTATGTGCTGGCTTGCTTTCTTGAAGCCACCAAAGGGGCTGAAACGGATGTTTGTTATCTGCTGACCCTTCAGATGGATTTTAACAAGGAATTACAAAGCCCTGTCCAAGGGGACACGTGGCAGCACTTCCGGCTTCCTGAACATCGTGATGGAGCTGAAGAAATGTTGCAATCACTGTTACCTGATCAAACCTCCAGAAGAGAATGAGAAGGAAAACAACCAGGAGAGGCTGCAGGTAGGTAGAGCTTGGAAAAAACTTCTGGTAAAGTCAGCCCTTCCAGGTAAACCAGACAGGAAAACACAACTAGATGAGCTAATTCTACTTTATTGTAAGGCTACATTTGCAGAACCTTGCAAGTCCGAATCTTGCAAACTTCCTGCTGCTACTTTGAGACCATTTTGTGGATCTTTTCTCACGTATTGCTAAAAGCCTGAATATCAACGAAGAAATTAAGGGTTTAGTCAGAGATGGAACTCATAATATTGTTAGGCTGGTTGTGCGGCTAAGCATGACATTCTGGAGAAGAATTGAGGTATAGTTGAGGAATAGATTAAGAAGCTCTGATGCTTAACATTGTATAAGGCTCCCAAATATCTCAAAGGCTTCAGGTGGTCTCACAGGAACTTGAGATATAGCCTGAAAGTCAACTTTCTCTTACCGGAACATATCAGATATATTGAACTAGGACAGTGATGCCGAACCTTTTTTTTGCTTGGGTGCCAAAAGGGCGTGCGCCCACACCCATAATGCAATGCCCCCCGCACATGTGCGCACAACCCCCCACTCTCCCCCCCCCCCATGCATGCGCACAGACCTCACTGAAGCCCCTGAACTTCCGTTAGGCCCGTTGGGCTGTTTTTCGCCTTACCCAGGCTTCAGGAAAGCCTCCTGAAGCCTGGGCAGGGCGAAAAACGGACACAGTGGGCCTACCGGAACAAACTTCTGGTAGGCAGTTTTTCGCCATCCACAGGCTCCGGAGCGAAAATGGCCTCCCCCCGTCCTCCACAAGGCCAAAAATCAGCTGGCCAGCATGCACATGCACGCTGGAGCTGACATAAGGCAACGCCTCGCATGCCCTCAGATATGGCTCCACGTGCCACCTGTGGCACGCGTGCCATATGTTCGCCATCACGGAACTAGGACTTCCGTCCTCTCTAACATAACCACCCATTTGGAGGGTGGTAGATTATGGAAGATGGTCTATAAAAAATTGTTACTGCAAGGAAACATATAAGTTGCCTAAGCCAATCTACTGAGCTCATGTATTCATTTTCATTGTTACTTCTGTTAATCCACTAAAACTACCATGATACTCAGTTGCTCAGTCAACTTTGCTCCATGAGGTTTTGAACCACCACCTCACGTCACTCTTGTCTTCTTAGTCTTTAATCAAGAGCAGCGGAAAACTCATCCTTCTGGACAAACTGCTCAGCAGGCTCCGCGCGAGGGGCAACCGAGTCCTCATTTTCTCCCAGATGGTGAGAATGTTGGACATCTTGGCGGAGTATCTGACCATCAAGCACTACCCTTTCCAGGTGAAGACCAGGAATTTGATGATAGATAAATAGATGGATGGATGGATGGATGGATGGATGGATGGATGGGCAGACAGACATGGATGGATGGATGGATGGATGGATGGATGGATGGATGGATGGATGGATGGATGGATGGATGGGAGGGAGGAAGGAAGGAAGAAAGGAAGGACAGACAGATATGGATGGATGGATGGATGAAGGGACGGACAGATGGGCATGGATGGATGAAGGAACGAACAGACAGATTGGATGGATGGATGGGCAGACAGACAGACATGATGGATGGATGGATGGAAGGAAGGAAGGAAGGACAGCCAGATGGATGGATGGATGGATGGATGGATGGATGGATGAAGGGACGGACAGACGGACATGATGGATGGATGGATGAAGGGACGGACAGACACTGGATGGATGGATGAAGGGACGGACAGACAGATAGACATGATGGATGGATGGATGAAGGGACGGACAGACGGACATGATGGGTGGGTGGATGGATGGATGGATGGATGTGGTGGGGCAGCAGGAGGCACTCAAGTGTATTTTGCCTTATGGTGGATGAGGGAGAAAGACCAACTGTAAGGGGGATGTTTGCAGATAGCTGAACCATTCAGCCTTTCTGGAGGATCTTGGCTACATGGGCAGGGGTTCTACGTTCTATTCTCCCTTGCCAGACATTGGAAGATACCAGATGGGAAGGTTTTAATTTTCTGCCTAATGAGAAAGATTATTTTAGATATTTTTATTGCTTTTAATTTTAGTGGTCCTTGCCCTGCCAACCTAGCAGTTCAAAAGCATGCAAATGCAAGAAGATAAATAGCTACCACTTCAGTGGGAAGTAACAGCGCTCTGTGATGTCATGCTGGCCACATGACTGCAGAAATGTCTTTGGAGAGCGCTGGCTCAATGGCCTTGAAACAGAGATGAGCCTATAGCTGGCAACAACTAGCAGAATAAAACCCACAGGGACGCCTTTTTTTAATTATTGCTTTTAATTAATAAGATAAAAAGAAGCAAAACACAAAACCACAAATTTTTTTAGAAAAAGGAAGAAAACCCAAAACTAATAGCGAGATTGAACAAAGATCAAAATGATGCAGCAGTGATAAAACAATAAATTCAAAGGAACTGTAACTTCAAAAAAAAAGCTAATGCAGGTAGTCCTCGACTTTACAACAGTTCATTCAGTGACCGAAGTTACATCACTGAAAAAAAGTGACTTATAACAACCATTTTTCACACTTACGACCTTTGTAGGATCCCCATGGTCACGTGATCAAATTTCAGATGCTTTGGCAACTGACTCCTGTTTATGACAGTCACACTGTCCTGGGATCATGTGATTCCCCTTTTGTGACCTGACAAGCAAAGTCAACAGAGAAATCAGATTCATTTAACGACCTTGTTACTGACTTAAGAACTGTGGTGATTCGCTTAACAATTGTGGCAAGAAACGTCGTAAAATGGGGCAGAACTCACGTAACAAATGTCAACTCACTTTAACCAGAGAAATGTTGGGCTCAATTGCGACCGTAAGTCGACGACTACCTGTATTAACCTACATATCGTTCAGCCCTTTATCATAGGATGTAATCCATTTTTAAGATATCGTTTAATCCAGACCCTGGGGAAACACACTTCTCAGTGTGGCTCACTTTTTTGTCTCCTCTTTTCCCCCACATAAACCTGCTTAATAGATTATGCCTGGCTTGGCTGCAGGAACCTGGTCTTTCTGCCTCCTGGCCATCATTCCCAGCAGCAGGAACAGCCTGAGTTATTTTTAATCGTGGTTATTTTTAGACTGTTGTCTTGCTCTAAGCTGAAGGAAACCATCGGGAGGAGAGTTGAGTTTCTGGAGGAGACGTGGGGGCCACTGGGGTGGGTTGGAGGTGAAGTTTACTTTGGAGATCTCCTGACCTCTTTGCCATTGTTTTCTGCAGCGCCTGGACGGTTCCATCAAAGGAGAAATCCGGAAGCAGGCTCTGGATCATTTCAACGCTGAAGGCTCAGAGGTATGGCTGGAGCCGGCTGGATAAACAGGTGGGGAGGAGGGGCAGGGGCTGCCTAGGAAGGGGGTAACAAGGCGTAGCAAGGGGTGCCTCCTTGGTGGGACTGAAGGAAAGTGTCGGTTGTGTTTCTTTGGATGAAGGCCTGGGGATCCGAAGGGTCTGGAGGAGTCTGGCAGGACTGGACAAAGGAAGGAAAAATTTAGTTTGTACTCATGAGTTGCTGAAGGACCAGCTGTAGGTCACAGGAGCTGACTCTCTGCTGCTCGCCGCAACGGAAACATGGTTTGCTTAGCCAGCATACTGTATCTTGGCCGTGTCTTGAGCCTTGTTGACACTTCTGCTGGCTACCTTATTAGGGAGAGAGGAAACTTGGCAACAGAGAAAAAGAGACATCCTGGCAAGGTTTTTTTTTTAACTCCCAAAAAAGAAACCTCTTGGTACGTTTTGGTCATTTTAACAGGAATAAAGAGAGCAATCTGTGATTTGTTTATAAAGAACAATCCCACTAAGTTTAGGGCTTCATTTAGGGCTTAAATTTCCAAAGTGATACAGAGAACTGAAGTCTCTATTAAAACGACAAAAGTGAAGAGGTCGAATTAGCACATATTGTATTTTTCGGAGTATAAGACGCACCTTTTTCCCTCCTAAAAGAGGCTGAAAATTTGGGTGCGTCTTATACTCCGAATGTAGGTTTTTCAAAGCTTTTTTTCCAGCCCTAACGAGGCACTAACGATCTTACCGGTTCTTACCAGCTTGCAGGCTTTTTTTCATTGCTAATTGCTTGGATGAATGTTTTTTCCAGCCCTAACGAGGTGCTAACGATCTTCCCGGCTCTTACCAGCTTACAGGCTTTCCAATTCCTACTCTCTCCGAATAAGGTTTTTTCCAGCCCTAAGTCTTTGCAGGTGTTTTTTCATTGCTACTTGCTCCAAATAAGGTTTTTTTCAGCCCTAACCAGGGGATAAAATAATGTGCTGAAGCTGACCAGACTAAGGACGCTAGCCAGATAAATACCTGGTAGGCAGATTCTCCCCCCCCCCTATTTTCCTCCCCAAAAACTAAGGTGCGTCTTATACTCCGATGCATCTTATACTCTGAAAAATACGGTAGATTATGGGAAATTAAATTTTGGAGCAACCTACGGTTAGCCTTTGACTCACAGCACAATAGGGGTGGGGGGCAGAATTTTCGTTGCCGACAAGGCAGTTGTTAAGTGAGCCTTGCACAATTTTAGGAACTTTTTGCCATGGTGGTTAAGCAGATCACACGGTTGTTAAGTGAATCCAGCTCCCCCCCCCCACTGACTTTACTTTTCGGAAGCCATCTGCGAAGGTTGCAAGTGAGTTCGGGATGCTGCAGCTGCCATCAATACAGCCCAGTTCCCAAGTGCCTGAATTCTGAACACACGATCATTGGGATGCCACAAGGGTTGCAAGTGTGTAAATGCTGGTTCTAAGTCACTTTTTTCATTATGACGTTGACCGGTCGCTAAATGAATGATTTAAGTCGAGGACTACCTGCACAGGTAGTCCTCGACTTAGAACGCAGGTAGTCCTCGACTTAGAACAGTTCATTTAGTGACCGTTTAAAGTTACAACGGCACTGAAAAAAGTGACTTAGAACCGTTTTCCACACTTATGACCGTTGCAGCATCCCCATGATCACGTGATCAAAATTCAGACACTTGGCAGCTGCTTCATACTTATGACTGTTGCAGTGTCCCGGAGTCACAGGATCCCTTTTGACCAGCAAAGTCAGTGAGGAAGCCAGATTCACGTAACAGTCGTGTTACTAACTTAACAACTGCAGTGATTCACTTAACAAATGTGGCAAGAAAAATGTGGCAAGAAAATAGGAGTAAGAAGAGGCCTCCTCAGAAACACGTCCCTGTTATGCAATGCCTATAAAGGTAGTCCTCGAATTATAACCACAATTGAGTCCATTATTGAGACATTCGTAAAATGGCGCAAAACTGACTTAACAAATGTCTCAATATTGGACTCAACTGTGGTTATAATTCGAGGACTACCTCTATAGGCATTGTGTAACAGGGACGTGTTTCTGAGAAGGCCTCGTCTTATTCCTATTCTAATGTAATGTTTTGGACAGGACAGGAGAACAGGCTGCCCTGCTCTGTCAGTAAACTACTACAGGTAGTTCTCAACTTGCGACCACAACTGAGCCCAAAATTTGCGATGCTAAGCAAGACAGTTGTTAAGTGAGTTTTGCCCCCATTTCCCCCACCTTTCTTGCTGCGCTAAGTGAATCACTTCAGTTGTTAAATTAGTAACCCGGTTGTTAAGTGAATCTGGCTTCCGTATTGATTTTGCTTGTCAGAAGGTCCCAAAAAGGGATCGCATGATCACGGAACACTGCAACTGTCATGTGATGCAACGGTCATAAGGGTGAAAAATAGTCATAAGCCACTTTTTTCAGTGCTGTTGTAACTTTGAACGGTCACTAAACGAACGCTTGTAAGTTGAGGACTACCTGTAACTGGTGTAGAAGGCGTGTATATGTCTCCATCTGCTTGTGATGCCCTGCTGGCCCGTAACCATTGTGCCCCCAACTCTTGCCACCTGACCGGTCCTTCACTGACTCTTCTCGATCTATTCAAACGCAGACCTAAACACGTGTTTCCTTTCATCACATGTCCTTTAGGACTTCTGCTTTCTACTCTCCACGCGTGCTGGCGGCCTGGGGATCAACTTGGCATCGGCTGACACGGTGGTGATCTTTGATTCGGACTGGAACCCCCAGAATGATCTACAGGCCCAGGCTCGAGCTCACCGGATTGGGCAAAAGAAACAAGTTAGTGAGAAACGTTCTCCTCCTTTAAGTCTTCTGCAGATGTGGTGTGGACTTCAGTTCCTAGCAAGGGGGATTGGGGATTCTGGGAGCCAACATTCAGGGCATCTGAAAGGAGTCAAAAATAGGGAAATTTAGTTAACAGCCAGATGGTAGCAGTCTGGAAATTAATTCCTTCCCAGTTGCTTTGTCTTCTCCGGCTACAAGAAACAAAGGGAGAAATTAATTTCCAGGCAGGTACTATCTCGCTGTTAACTAGATTACCCTATTCTTTCAGATCCACTGAACGTTGTAAGGGCTAAGTATTATGATTATTTATTCAATTTCTATCCTGCCTTTATTACTTTTATAATTAGCTCCAGGCAGTGAACATACTTAATACTCCTCCTGTTTTCCCCACAACGACCCTGTGAGGTTGGTTGGGCTGAGAAGGAATGACTGGCCCCAGCAGGCTTTCATGCCTAAGGCGGGACTAGAAATCCAATCTGCTGGTTTTTAGACCAACATCTGAAACATAGACCAGATTTGCGGTCTGCCATGTCAGTTGACTGTTCCCTCACTGAGAAATGGGATTTAGAACTTGGAACCCGGGGATGAAGGCAGGTAGAGGAAGGGGGCTTCCTATTGGTCCACTTGAGTAGCCCCTGCCAGTTGAGCTTCACTTATTACTAAGGATTGTGGGAACTGAGCAGTTTGAATTTGGCCAAATTGTGGAGCAGGCATACTTTACGTGTGGCTCTTCGTCAGTTGGCCCAGTTCAGGTTTTCAGATCCTGCCTTTCCATATTGGATAAGCTGGCAAAGAAAATTCTGGTTATTTGTTTCGTTGTTTTTTGAAATAGTGGACAGCAAAGTTAAATAATATAGGTAGAGGGAATTTGGGGGTGGGGGGTGGTGGAGGAGTGGTTGGTAGTTAGATATTCAGAAGTTCTCCTAAAGGGGCTGCCTTGGTAGACACGGCTGAAAATGAGACATCTACTTCCCCAAAGGTAAATAATCCTGGTGGGACAACCTGCACTTTTGTTGCAAGGTATTAGAAGCCTGTAGCTTTAGGTTTGCAGCATGTTGGTCCTTGATACCTGTCCCTTCCTGATCTTTTAAAAAGGTCAGGTGAGTCATTGAACTAGGGACAGATCCAAGAGAGATTTCTGCGCTTCACCTTGGCTGCACCAGGGATAAAAAGCTACCTATATAGCTATTTCACGCATCCCCTGGATTCTGCAGGTAAATATCTATCGCTTGGTTACAAAGGGAACAGTGGAAGAGGAGATTATAGAAAGAGCGAAGAAGAAGATGGTGCTGGACCATCTCGTGATACAACGGATGGACACCACAGGCCGGACAGTTTTGGACAACAGCTCTGATAGATCCAAGTAAGGGGATGGGACTTCTGGTCTGCTGATCAAGATGGCTGTTATGTGGCACCCTTTGATTGTTAATCTGGGAAGGTGTTAAGACTTAGTCTTAATTGGGCTGAACTGTTCAGTGGGAAGGGATCGTCTCTACCAGTAGATTCTGGAACTTTCTTCATCTTAGCAGGCCATACAGACCAAGTGATTAGCATCAATCCCTGTTTTGAAAGTTTGATGAGATTAAATGAGCTGGTTATATTTGTCAGCCAGACGTGGTCAGCCAGACGTGGCCTAAACACATGCTTTATACTAAGGTTGCTAACTCTCTTTTTTTAAGACAAACAATTCATTTGTAACATTGACTGTTTGATTTTAAAAAGACAAAAAAACAATGATTTTAGCTGCTCAGAATTGCAAATTGCCAAGTTTCCTCAGCTCAAAGGAGATTAGGAATTGGATGGGACTTCTTATCAAAGGATAAGTACAAGGAACTAGATTATTTGAGATCTGGAAAAGTGAGCTAAGATATGGTCCAAGGACTTGTAAACTGGAAACCTTTGTGCAAGCCAATGGCTTCATGTTTTTCTCTAGAACAAACCCATTCAACAAGGAGGAATTGACCGCTATCTTGAAGTTTGGAGCTGAAGACCTTTTTAAAGAAGCGGAAGGGGAAGAATCTGAACCACAGGTGAGTTTTCTGATCCATATTTCTGGGTGGAGATTACCTTGACATCTCCTTGGGATGTCATTTGAAATTGGCAGAGATTTAACTCAACCAAATTCATTTCCGTATCAGGACTTTAGAAGGACAATATTAAATATTTCATGTTGATGTGCATCTGATTGCACTCTTGCCTCTGCTTCCAGGAAATGGACATTGAGGAAATCTTACGCCTGGCTGAGACACGAGAGAATGAACCATCCACAAGTGCAACCGACGAACTGCTTTCACAGTTTAAGGTACAGGCCCAGAAAAGGAGCATCAATGGTTTCAGAATTTGTAGCGTTATCAGTTCAATTAAAGGGAGTAGTGTGGTGGCCTAGAGGTGAGGACGCTCGCTTCCCATTCAGAAGGTTGAGAGTTCAATCCTAGGTGGCAACTTGAAAAATGCTGAAATATTGCCATCCAATAAGCTACGCATTGGTTCGCAATAAACAATAAGTGACAGAAGGGGAAATTAATGGGCTTAATATGAGGTGCCTTCATATTCATAAATCTTACTTATGTATAATTGAAATGGAGACACTGTGAGACAAACCCATTTGTTGCATCTGAAAAAATCATTGAAAATAAGAAAAAAGAAGAAAGAGGGAGGAGGAGGAGAAAGAGAGAGAAGGAAAGAAAAAGGGAAAAAAGTAAGTAAGTCTGGAATCGAGCTTTAAGCTGAAGTAACAAAGCTTCAATATTTTCAGCACAATTTCAAACAAGAAAACTCACAATTAAATAAACTCATGGACAATTATTGGGAAAAAAAGACACAAATTCCAATTTATGAAAAAACTCTCACCTTTTAATGTACAAAATCCAAGGTACAGGAGCTTCTTCTACCCCAGATCTTGAGGGGATCCACAGCTAACAAAGTCAACATGTTTAGTTAGAAACATAAAATTAACAGCCTAGATCCGTGATGGCGAACCTATGGCATGTGTGCCAGAGGTGGCACGAAGCGACCTCTGTGGGCACGCAAGCCGTCGCCTCAGTTCAGCTCTGCCACGCATGCGCACGCGCCTCCCGGCAGCCAGCTGGTCTTCAGGTCTCTGCTGCGAATGCGCGGAGGGCATGGCGTGTGCGGGGGGCTGCGCACATGCGCAGGGGGCACGTGCATTAGCGGGGTGGGGCACCTGTGGGGCGCATGCATGTGGACCGTGCACGCGTTGCATTTTAGGGGTTTGGCCGCATGCGCTTTGGGCACTCAGTCCGGAAAAAGTTAGCCATCACTGGCCTAGATTATTTGATCATCTGTAAACAGCTCCAGCTAAACAACTGAAATGCTAACTGGGATAAGAAGATTCCTGCACAGCCATCTTGAGGAGGAAATCTCAGGGCTGGAAGGAGTTTCTAAGGCCATGATCATTAAGGGAGGAATAGGAGGAAGGAGGAGGAGGAGAAGGAGAAGCAAAAGAAGAAAAAGAAGAAAAGGAAGAAAAGGAAGAGGTAGCAGCAGCAGCAGCAATAGCAATAGCACTTAGACTTATATACTGCTTCACAGTGCTTTACAGCCTACTCTAAGTAGTTTATAGTGTCGGCATATTGGCCCCAACAATCTGGGTCCTCGTTTTACCGACCTCAGAAGGATGGAAAGCTGAGTCAACCTTGAGCCTCGTGAGACTCGACCTGCTGGCTGCTGGCAGTCAGCGGAAATAGCCTGCAGTACTGCATTCCAACCACTGTGCCACCACGGCAGAAACATCTCTATTGGCCAATTTGTCTCTGGTGCATGAGCTCGCAGTGTACAGACATACAATAAAGTAATATAATCGTAAGATACCAATAGGAGAAGGTAGTAGGAAAGAAGAGAAGGATAATAGTAATACAGCCTTACTACTTTGGGTAAATGCCCTTAGACATAAGACAGTTCTGTGGTAATTACGTGTTCAGCAGAGGGATGCCAGGAGGGGAAAAAGCTGTTTTTGTTTCTAGTTATTTTGGCATGCAATGCCCTATAGCGGCGCCCTGAGGGGAGGAGTTGAAACAGTTTATGTCCGGGATGTGATATGGAAGCCTGGTATAGGAAGCCTTCTTGTTTCTCCTTTCAGGTAGCAAACTTTGCTACAACGGAAGAGGAAGAAGCTGAGGCAGAAGAGAAATCTCAGAAGGAGTGGGAAAACATCATTCCTGAGGAACAGAGGAAGAAAGTGGAAGAAGAGGAGCGGCAAAAGGAACTTGAGGAGATATATATGCTGCCAAGGATTCGCAGCTCAGCCAAAAAGGTAGCTTTTGTAGTGTAAGACCCATAACAGGAGACATCACACCTCCTCCTGCACTAAAAACCCCTTCAAAATGCTAGCAGGATGGAGGACTTTCAGATGTAGATGGTTCTGCTGGAGATACACTAGATGTTTAGCTTTGCAGAAAGGTAAATTCACACTTTGGTTAGTGCTGAGAAACACACAGCATGTTCCTCAAGACTATGGGTGGCATTGTGAAACTCTAGCTTTGTTCCTTAGATAATAATAATAATAATAACAGAGTTGGAAGGGACCTTGGAGGTCTTCTAGTCCAACCCCCTGCTTAGGCAGGAAACACTTCACCACTTCAGACAAATGGTTATCCAACACCTTCTTAAAAATGTCCAGTGTTGGAGTATTCACAACTTCTGGAGGCAAGCTGTTCCACTGATTAATTGTTCTAACTGTCAGGAAGTTTCTCCTTAGTTCTAAGTTGCTTCTCTCCTTGTTTAGTTTCCACCCATTGCTTCTTGTTCTATCCTCAGGTACTTTGGAGAATAGTTTGACTCCCTCTTCTTTGTGGCAACCCCTGAGATATTGGAAGACTGCTATCATGTCTCCCCTGGTCCTTCTTTTCATTAAACTAGACATAGCCAGTTCCAGCAACCATTCTTTTTTAGCCTCCAGTTCCCCTAATCCTCTTTGTTGCTCTTCTCTGCACTCTTTCTCCCATCCCTTCATGAAACATTGAGTGTTTGGGGTGCTAAGTACAGGTAGTTCTTGGCTTATGACCACAATTGAGCCCAGAATTCATGTTGCTAAAGTGAGAAATTTGTCAAGGGAGCTCTGCCCCATTCTACGACTTTTCTTGCTACATTTGTTGAGTGCATTATCGCAGGGAAGTCCGTAACACGGTTGTTAAATGAATCTGGCTTCCCCGTTGACTCTGCTTGTCAGAAGGTCACAAAAGGGGAACCACATGAGCCCGGGGCACTGCAACCGTCATAAGTACACGTCAGTTGCCAAGCATCTGAATGTATGTCACATGGCCAAGAGGATCCTGCAACGGTGATAAGTCATAAATCCCTTTTCAGTGGCCTTGCAGCTTTGAACAGTCACTGAACGAACTGTTGTAAGTCGAGGACCACTTGGAGTTAACAGCTTCTGGCAAAGAGGATCTCTCTAAGCCTGGCCTTTTTCTGGCCCCGACAGGCTCAGCCCAATGACAGCGAGTCGGATGTTGAAATAAAGAGAAAGCTCCAGAGGTCTTCTGGCTCAGATACCGAGACAGAGGACTCTGATGACGACAAAAGGCCCAAACGCAGAGGACGGCCTCGCAGTGTTCGGAAGGACACAGTGGAAGGATTTACAGACACTGAAATCAGAAGGTTGGCACCTGGGGGAGGAGAAAGCCAGGGATTCTTCTGGACTGGTTTTTCATCATTGGCCAGAGCTAAGATGAACTGGAAAGGGTGGGAGGGTACCCAGCCCTACCTCCCAGAGAGGTGTGGTGGGATGAAAGGAGGGGAGATTACTCCAGTCGTCTTGAGCATCCAGAGCAAAGGAAGAAAATATTGTAAGAAAGCTTCTACAGCCTTCCTTGGCTTAACCTGAGTTTGTAAATATTGGGCGACTTGAGAATAGTACTTTGGGCACTTCTGGAGGGGGTTAAATTTAGGAGGGATGGGACCAGAACCACAAGCAGAGGGGGGGGGGAATGGAGGCCTTTAGCAAACCTCTCTAACAGTTGTTGCTCTTCCTGTTTAAATTCCACAGATTTATCAAGGCGTACAAGAAGTTTGGTGTTCCTTTGGAGCGGTGAGTGACAGATTACAGAGAACGTGCAGTCCACCAAATTATAACTCTAATTTGCTTTCACGCTGTGATTTTTGTTTCGTTTTAATCATTTTCTGGTAGCTATTCTAAGCCAATCCATATTCTGGAAGTGCTTTAAAATAGTGTCCAATTTGTGGGTGTGTTGAGGGAGGGAGATTTGCTTTAGAGAACCTTTATTTCATTCCATCTCCTTTTTCAGACTGGAATGCCTCGCTCGGGATGCCGAACTGGTAGAGAAATCGGTAGCTGATCTGAAACGTTTGGGAGAACTTCTCCATAACAGCTGTGCTTCAGCCATGCAGGAGTATGAAGAGCACCTGAAGGAGAACCCAACTGAAAGTGAGGAAAGGGGCTTTCTGTGATGGGAAAAGGTTGGTGGTCAACCCAGGGACCTGGCTCAGAATCCAGGGTTATGAGCCTATGCCTCTAGATAAACAAAGTCGGCACCGTATGAAGAAGAAGTCATGCTTAAGAAGAACTGAAGTCTGCAACTGTGTTGTTTATACTCACATAATTGGTTCGGTATTTGCTTAATCGTTCTTCCCCAGTGATTTCTCAGTTTAAATTTTTTCACTTCCCATCAAACTAACCTAGGAAAATGTCTATGGAGATTCTCAGTCATCCAGGTCATGGTTGTCCCCAAAGGTGCTTTTTCAAGAGGCAACTGGACATTTAGAGACAGTGAGAGATAAGATGGAATCACAACAAAGCCTGACAGTTGGGAATAGTGGTCTTTTGTGTGTGTGTATGTGTTTTCTGTCAAATCGAAATGTGTTTTACTTGGGTATAACAGGTGACTTGGCAAAAAAACATTTAATCTTTCCCCTGGCTCAACTGATAAGGGAGGAGAACTGGTGGCTTAGAGGGTAAAAGCATTGCCTAACTAGGCAAGTCAGCCCCAGTTCAAATCCTATAAGGGTATGGCTAGCTGATGAAAGCTAAATAGCTTGAAATAGATCTATACTAGTCTCCCTTTATTTCTTTATCAGTTCTTTGTAAGTTTGCAATATACATATATACATATAGTATATAAGTTAAGTTGCAGCACAGAAGATTTATTCAAGCTGATATGCAAGAATCTTGTCAAATAAACTTCATTACTAAATTGTCACCTGATAAGGGTTAACAGAATTCAAGAGAGGTTGACTTGTGGCCATGCAAGGACTCTAAACTGATAACACGTTTAACTCCAACCCTCCCCAGTTTTGCCTGCTCTTCTCCTACAATAACAGGCTGGTAAAACAGGAACATGTTAAAGTCTCAGGTGCTGAATTAATCGCATTAAATGCGATTCCCAACCCGCTCCATCTGATTGTGACTGTGCGGCTCCTTTTATTCAGGTAAAGGACCACGGAAGAGAAAGGGACCCACAATTAAGATCTCGGGAGTCCAGGTGAACGTGAAAGCGATTATTCAGCATGAGGAGGAGTTTGCTATGCTCCATCAGACCATTCCCAGTGACCCAGTGGAGAGGGCAAGGTAAGCATAGCCATCTAAGACAGGCGCAAGTGTGCGAGCCATGAGTAGCCAAAAGAAGAAGAAAACAAGGTATTGGGAGGGGGAAATCACACGTTGCTCTGAAATGAAATGAACCCTTAGGCAGTAATTATGTTATTAATTATGCTCTGTTAGTCCTTGCCTTATGGCCACAATGGAGCCCAAAATTTCTGTTGCTGAGCAGGACAGTTGTTAAGTGAGCTTTGCCCTATTTTATGAACTTTCTTGCCATGGTTGTTAAGTGAATCACTGCAGTTAAATTGGTAACACATTTTCCTGACAGTGGAACAGCTTGCCTCCAGAAGTTGTGGGTGCTCCATCACTGGAGGCTTTTAAGAAGAGACTGGACAGCCATTTGTCTGGAATAGTATAGAGTCTCCTGCTTCATCAGGGAATTGGACTAGACGACCTCCAAGGTCCCTTCCAGCTTTGTTGTTCTGTTAGAGACTTCCGGTCATCTTGGTTCCCCATCTTCTCCAGGGAGAAGATAATTAAGGAGAGAGAAGACTCCCTTCAAGGCCAAGTCTGTTTTGCCTTTTTTTTCAACTAGGTCTCGATAGCTGGTTCTCACATGAATTTGTTCCCTTCTTAAAGCAATTAAGGAAAGGTCCTTTGCTCAGTTTAGGTGAAACTTAGTGTTAACTAGTGAGAAGAGGTTTAAGAGACAATTTCACCACCTCCACACTTTCACACACACCTTTAACTTTGCCTTTCTTTTGTCTTATCTGGTTGTGTTGTAGAACTTCATTGACGAGGGACGCCTCGTGTGGGATCCCTTGTCATCTTTCGCCTGTCCTCTCCTCCAATGTTGCAGGTTCCGTCTGAACTGCCGTGTCAAATCTGCCCATTTCGATGTAGACTGGGGAGTGGAAGAGGACTCTTGCTTGCTGCGGGGGATTTACGAGCACGGATGTGGGAACTGGGAGGTCATCAAGTCAGACCCAGAACTGAACCTCACCGACAAGGTAAAAGGAACTTCATGCAGGCGTCAATGTTTTACAGATGCAACGCCAAATTATAACGCTTGAAAAAAGAACTTCCGCAGGAAGTGGTGGCGGCATCGGATGCGGGGATTACTGGTTCTGCAGCTTGACAAGCAATGTTTTTTGTGTTGATTTTATGCATAAAACACAGAGCTGGTTTGGTCTCCTGGTTAAGGCACCGGGCTAGAAACCGGGAGACTGTGAGGTCTAGTCCTGCCTTCTGCACAAAGCCAGCTGGATGATTCTAAACAAGTCCCTCTCTTTTATGTTTATTCCTTCTCCACCCATCCCCAGATTTTACCAGTTGAGACAGATAAAAAGCCACAGGGGAAGCAGCTTCAGGCGCGAGTAGATTATCTGATGAAACTTATCCAAAGAGACACGAAGAAAAAGGAGATCATGAACAAGACAGAGGAGGTCAGTTCTGCCACCGAGCAAGCTCCGTTTGCTCGAGTGGACTTTGTTTCTGCTATGCATTGTTTGGGAAGTTAGCGCATGCAAATCTCAAGCTTCCAGTCTTTGTGGTGGAAAATATGGACATCGGAAGGAAGGGGCTAAAGTAAAGAAAGTGGAAGGGGCTCTTTATCAGCCTTCCCCAAACTTGGTATACACACAAACACACACACACACACACACACACAAACACACACACACACACACACACATACACACTGAGCAGGGTGGTATAGCATAAGTGAACCATGGGGTGCCCAAAGCTGTGGATGCTGCTTCTTTCTGGATCATTTGAAGTTTCTGCTTGCCTTCAAGGGCAGCCCACTGTGAAGTGCATTGCAGTAGTCCAAATGGGAAGCAACTAGGACTTGAGTGACCATGAAGGGGGTCTCCCTGTCCACAGATGGGCACAATTAGTACATAAATCGATTCCATGCAAAGACCCCAATTGTCACAGCTGCCCTCTGCTCCTTAGGAAGAAGCTACAGGGCCAGGAGGGCCAAGTGATGCACCATCTCAGTCCGTCAGAAAACTACCCCATTGAGGTCTGGTCACTCTCCAGAGCCCTAGAAATACTGCAGGGAGGTGGGCAACTCTATACAGGAAAGGCTTTGCACAAATAAAGATAGGGCCCACCAAATTGGCCAGCAAGGAGGGTTTTCTGACAATCTGTGCCCTCGTGGGCTGTTCTTCTGACCTAGGACAAGGCCAAAAGTGTGAAGCCCCGAATCCGGAAAGAAAATAAACCCCCCAAAATCAAGGAGGAGCCTGGAAACGAAGCCTCTTCTCCGCAGCCTCCGGACAACCAGTCAGTAGAAGGACAGAAGAAGGTAAGCATGAATACGGAAGAACCGGGATTTCCTGGTGGAGAAAATGGCGGACTAAAATTTAAGGTTTTAGGAGTGCCACCTTAGAGGACTGCCTGAATATATCCCCCTACCCCCTTATTAAGAGTAAGGTCCTCTTACGCATCCAAATTTTTGCCGCCCCCCCCCCCCCCAAGGAGGATGGTGTAAATAAGAATACCCTGAAAATGAAGGAGTAGAAAGAATACTAGGATAAGCAGTCAGACCAGGGGTGGGTTCCAACTTACCTCGCTGCCGGTTCACTTCCTCCTGCACCGCATGGCCATGCCTTGTGGGTGTGCGCGTTCTTTCTGTCCATTATTTTATATCTCTGGCCATTCAGAATAGAAAGACAAAAAGCTAAAAGCTATTCATTTATAGGTACGTGTCTGAAATCAGTCACAATTGAAGTATGCTGAAGATTACATCTCTTTTAGAAAGTGAAATGCATATTTCTTGGTTTTATTCATGAGAGGGTTGTGCAATTCAATTCCATTCGTTTAGGGAGTCCCATTATCACAAAAATGGGCCGTGATGGCTCAGAGGTTAAAGACTCTGGGTTTGTCAGCTGGACGGCTGACAGCCTGGGTTGGAGACCCGCGTTCCGCATAATGGGTGAGCTCCGGTTACTTGCCTCAGCTCCTCTGCCCACATAGCAGTTTGAAAGCATGCAAATGTGAGTAGATGAATAAGTACCACTTTGGCGGGAAGGTGCCTTTGGCGTATAGCCAGGCAGGCCACATGAGCACGGAAATTGTTTTCGGACAATGTTGCCTCTCTTGGCCAAAAGGGGGGGGATGAGCACCATCCCCTAGAGTCGGCCCCGACTGGTCAGAGTAAATCTTTTCCTGTACTTTATTATCATAAAGATGGAGAGCCCTGTTTGAAGGGGCAAAGGAATCACCTGGAAATTCCAGGCAGCAGAATGCAAGTTTCTCATCACCCTTGTTTTTTGTTTTGGGTTTTCTTCCATTTCCTTATTGGCACATCTGTGACTTTCCATCCTGTGCTGTTTCATGAGGGATGCTATCTCCTCTTGTCTTTTCACAGAACAAAGGCGCCGAGGCCAAACCTGGAAACAAAGGGAAGAAACCGCTGGGTCAGGGTCCTGTCCACATTACGGCAGGAAGTGAGCCTGTCCCCATCGAAGAAGGGGAAGAGGATGATTTAGACCATGCAACCTTCACCATTGTGAGTTTTCTCTAGGCACAGAATGGGGACAAGTCAAAGAGGGCTGGTCAAGGACCCCAGAAGATTTCTCTTTGACCCAGGGGGGGCAGCAGTTATTTAGTTACAAAATCAGCTTACCTCTTCTTTATGAAGTTTCAATTGAAAATAAAATACAAACTTAACCAACCCCAAAAGATTTAAAAATAGGGAATGGGGGTCAAAGGGGGGAAAGTGGAAAAATGAGAAGGGGGGGGGGAAGGGGACAAAAAAGGACTTCAGACTTTCTTCTGGTCAGAAACAAATAAATAGGTAAGACATACGACCACAATTGAACCCAGAATTTATGTTTGTTAAGTGGGAAATTAGCTAAGTGAGTTTTGCCCCCATTTTATGACCTTTCTTGCTACAGCTGTTAAGTGAATCCCTGCAGTTGATAAATTAGAAACACGGTTGTTAAGTGAAATCTGGCTTCCCCTTAGACAGAAGGTCGCAAAAGGGGATCACATGACCACAGGACACTGCTACCGTCATACTCTGGATCGAAAGAAAAATATCATTCCTCCACCTTAATGAATTCACCTAAAGAAAGATGGGAAATCTCTCGCATGCTCTCCAAGATTTTATGGCTTCCCCAGACGAGCGTTAAATCCCATGCAGAAATTTGGGATAGCTTTCGCTTCCTTGATCTTGCCCAGGAAACTGGGGCTTGATACCATGTGACTCCAGATGTTACTTTGAAGACTTCTATGGCTTTCATTTTAGAAGGGTACCCATAGCAGATCCCCTCCCCCAAATTCAAATGGGTCCCTAGCCTCAAAAGGTTGCCTCAATCGGGGTCTCCCTTTCCTCCGCCTTCCTTCTGATGTGCGACTAATGCGGAGCTTTGCTTTTTCTGTCTCCCAAGTGCAAAGAGCTGATGAGGCCAGTTAAGAAGTCCCTGAAGCAGCTGGATAAGCCAGAAAGAGGACTTACAGACCAAGACCAGCTGGAGCAAACTCGGAGTTGTCTGCTCAAGATAGGAGACCACATTGCTGAATGTTTGAAAATCCACACTGAACAGGAAGTTCTTAACGTATGGAGAAGGTGATTTGCCTGCCCACCAAATCTTCAATCTCTCTCTCTCTCTCTCTCTCTCTCTCTCTCTCTCTCTCTCTCTCTCTCTCTCTCTCTCTCTCTCTCTCTCTCTCTCTCTCTCTCTCTCTCTCTCTCTCTCTCTCTCCCTCTCCCTCTCCCTCTCCCTCTCCCTCTCCCTCTCCCTCTCCATCTCCATCTCCATCTCTCTCTCTTCCTGATGTTGCAGTCAGACGTGTGGGTCAGGAGTCTTTTTGAGTTTGGAGATATAGGGGAAGAAGAGGCAGAACCTGGGGATGGAGTTAAAAGAGGAATCAGCCGAGAATCTCTACATAGCCACAAGCAAACTAAGTCCAATTCCTGCTGCAATGTTGCAAAGGAGATGCAGTCTCCAATTGATTAATTGTGTTGAATTTCCCTAAGTCCACATTTTAAATCCACATTTTAGTCCAAACTCCTAGAAAACCACGATACAGGCATTTGTAGCAGTAAAGAGAAGTAGCAGACTGGGTCATGCCATGCTTAGATCAAAATCTGCAGACTTTATCTTGGGAGACTTCATGACTCAAGTTTGAAGCAAGGCATTTTTGGAAGCAGAGGGGGTGTAAGAGGGGATTTTTGGGCCCCAGAATAAAATATCTCCCCATCACTGCTTGTTTTGGGCGTTTCCTCTGGCATGAAAAGTTCGGGCTTTTGGCCCAGTTCCTAAAAAGAGAAAATTAAAATGATCTATTCACCTCCTTTCAGGAATCTATGGGTGTTTGTCTCCAAGTTTACCGAATTTAACGCCAAGAAATTACATAAGATATACAAGATGGCTAACAAAAAGCGATCCCGGGAACATGAGGTAAGAACAGAGGTGTGTCTGTATGCAGTGGTGGGATTCAAATTTTTCTACTACCGGTTCTGTGGGCGTGGCTTGGTGGTGCGGTGTCACGGTGTGATTATTGTCAGTTGTATGCGTATGCAGAAAGCTGCATCCCTATCTATTATAATGGTACTTTCCTACCACTTGATATAATATTCTTGTACGGATGTGTGCATTCCTAAATCTCCATTCTTCCCTTCTTGACTTGACTCTTGACTGAAAGAGTCGCATTTTATAGCAGAAATGTAAACTATCAGAATTTATTGTTTTTGTACCGAAATAAATGTTTTAATTAGACTTTTAAACTTCGGCTTTATTTCTAAATGTCTGAATTCCAGGAGAAAGATCAAACATCGCCTCTGTGAGATTAATTCTCACTTCGTCATGCGGCACCTTGCTGTGAGTGACATCGAATTGGCCATGCTCCCTCAGTCACATGACCCCCACCAAGGCACGCCCACCAAGCCACACCCACAGAACCCAGTAGTAAAAAAAAATGAACTTACAGCTAGTGCAGCCTTTTTCTACCTATTATTTTCTGCTCAGGGTCTGAGGTGGCTAAACTCAGAATCTGTCAAAGGCCTCCTCCTGCATGCCACCCGCTCTCCCTTCGCCACGCATTGCCCCGTTTCCCCTCCTTGAATACTTACTCCTACTCAATCTCCCCGCTTCCTCCCCAGGACCGACTCTTTCTTCGTCCCGTGACCTTACCATCCTCCCACGGCTGGCTAACAGGGAAGGCAAGCCAGGGCTCAGCCATCGCCGGTGGGCTCCCCACCAGCCCGCATTTGTTTGCCCCCTTTTTTTGGTGCATTCGAGAAGTGGAGGCCGGTAGTTTTCGGCGCAAGAAGCCTGCAGCCACTGCCTATTTTTCAGCTTCTCCCGACAAGGGGGGCGAACAAATGCAGGCTGGCAGGGAGCCCAGAGGCGACAGCTCAGCCCTGGCTTGCCTTCCCTGGCAGCCAGCCACGGGAGGAAGGTAAGGTTGCAAGATGAAGAAAGAGGCGGTCATGGGGGAGAAAGCGGGGAGATTGAGTAAGGGCCGGGGCCTCTTAAGGAGGGGAAATGGGGCGATGTGTGGCAAAGGCAGAGCGGGCGGCATGCAGGAGGAGGCCCAGGGAAGGCCGGAGCCGGGAAATGGCGCATTCCCCGACCTGGTTGAGGTGGGTGGCAAGTGGGCGGAGGCTCCGGGGCCTCAGGGAATGGCACGTCCTTGGGCCCCGGGCCCCGACCCAAGTCGAAGGGTGAGCAGGTGGCAAGCTTACCTTTGGCGACCAGAGCGGGCAAGGTGCGGAGGCGCCTGGCGAGGTGATTGGCTGGGCTGCATGGGGAAGGCAACATATATAGGGCAGGGATGGGCGGGGTGAGCATCAAGTGGGCGGGCGGGGCAAGCATCAAGCGGGCAGGCGGGCCGAGCGGCGAATGGGAGGGCGGGGGCAGGGCCACCCAGAGGTGGTATTTACCAGTTTAGCGAACCAGTCCAAATTTCTGCTACTGGTTCTCCTGAATCAGTCCGAACCGGCTGAATGCCACCTCTGTCTGTATGTTTCTGTTGTGCGGTAGAATGGAAGGGATACAAATATAAATAAAGAGAAGGAAGGAAAGAGAACATCTTATGCAAAAGAAAACCTCAGGAAGTAGAGGAATTCTGGTTGAGAAGTTTAGGTGGATGTGTGCCCTTCCTTCCTTCCTCCCACCCTCCCTCCCTTCCTGCTCCTGACTCTGTCATTGCTGCCCTAAGCGCCAGAGGTTTGGTTGTAGAAGAGAGGAGGAGAAATCCTATCTTTAGGATAGGTAGCCTTTCAATGCTCAGGGGACATAGGTTGGGGATCAAAGCCGTTGAGTCTTCTGGCACACTCCTTGATGGGACTGTAATTTTCTGTGAGTCTCCAGCTCCTTTTGCTGGACTTGGCCCTTTATTAATCAGTCAGAGTAGAGCTGGAAGGGACTTGGAGGTCTTCTAGCCCAACCCCCTGCTCAAGCAGGAGACCCTATATACCATGTCAGATAAGTGGCTGTCCACTCTCCATTGATACACTTGCATTGCTTTTTCTTCAAGTGGCCTGCCGATTGAAACTGTGGGGTCCTGAGGTGCCAAAAGGGGCTGGCCTAGCAAACCTTGATGAGGAAGACATCTTCGGTCACAAATGAAGAGTTTGGGGATGGAAAGCCTTAAGGCTTTCACTTTTCTTTCTGTTTGTTTGTTTAATCCTTTTCTCTAGAAGAGTCTCTCCAATATTCTCCAGCAACCTCCCTCCTCTCCAGCCCCTGGTTTATAAGACCCAAATCATTGTACTGTTGGCCTTTTGAGTTTTCTGACAATGTTGTCTTTCTGCTCAGCAAGAACATAAGAAGAAGGAAGAGGGAACGAGTGGCAAGCGGCTTCGTCCAGAAACTCCTGGGCCCAGTCGAGATATTCCGATGTCTCCTGTCCCCCATAGCCCTCATGGTCAAAAGTTGCAGCAGTCATCTCCCCACCCTACACAGATTCATGGACATCCACGAGAGAACTACAACCAGCCAAATAGAAGGCATTTCAGCCACACAGGTGAGAGATTTTCAGGCCTGTCCCAGCTTGGGCATTTAGGAAAGAAAGACTCTCGTCTCCATTTGCAGTTGAGCTGCATTTAGTAAAAGGTATGCTTTTACTGAAGCCAAGTGGTTATAGCATAAGCAAAGCTAGATCTGAGGATTCCTGCATAAACCTGGTAATTTTCCCTTTCTTCTCCCTGGTCATCTTTTTAGTGTCCAATGTAGGTCAAATTAGTTGTTTTGGTAACAATTCCCCAAGTTTGGTGCCTCTTTGGTGGGCATTCACATTCCTTTCCCATGCCTGTGTCCTTGGATCATTCAACCGTTGTCTCTGCTTGGCACTTCTGCTTCCTGTCATCTCCCTTCCAATATCCCTCCATCCCCCCTCCCCATATTTTATGGCAGGCTGCCATCAAAGCAAAGCAGGGCTGAAGCGGTGTGATGGCAGATCTGACAAGAGATCTTCTTGAAGACCAGAGAAGCTCTGCCCTTTTTCCTGATGTCCCATCTAGCTTTCTGAGATGGGGGAGGTGGCAATGCCTGACCATCCTTGGTCCCTTTACTGGAACCACATGGGCTACATGGTTCAAGGGCCTCCCAGTTTAACTCTGGATAGGCTGTTCCTGCTATGGATACTTTGATTATTGTGTTATTGTTCCTCCTCCTCCTTTTTCTTATTTTCTTATAAAAGAGATAAATCAAATGAATAGTAGACAAAGGCAGAAGTACAGATAACAAAGTCCACGTGGATAAGATCCTTGGGCTTCTTCTGAAAGAGTGCTAGCTTCTTTCCCTTCCTTGTCATGCAGAACGAAGCGAATGGCAGAGGGATCGCAAATTTAATTACAGTGGCAATGCCAATACAAATTGGGGCAGAAACCGATATCACCCATATGAGCAGCGCTGGCACAAGGATCACCACTATGCGGATCGCCAGGCACGCAGAGAACAGTATCGGAGCTCAGGAAACTACCAGCCCAGCAACGTCTCTCGTAAACGCCCCTATGATCAGTACAACAGTGAACGCAATTACCACGGACAACCAGACTACAGGTGAGGTGCTCAGCAGGCCATTCAGCTAGTCCGTGGGGCATCTGCAGGAGTCAGCATGCCAAATATATATATATATATATATATATATATATATATATATATATATATATATATATATATATATATATATATATATATATATATATATATATATATATATATATATATATATATATATATATATATATATATATATATATTATTTATTTTTAAATATACATAAGTATTAAATACATGAACAGTGTGGCATCTGGATATTATTAGTAATATTGATAATATTAGTTACATTAATAATACATAATTATAAATATTAATATTAAAATTAAAGTTATTAACATATTTGTATTTGCTCCATCATGTATATAATCCATCATTTAATTATTCAATATTTTAATACACAATACTAATAACAATAGTAATATTATTTAAGTATACATAGTAAAACCATCTTTCAACTTCTAATCTTTACATCTACATATTAATTTTCAAATATTGTATAGGAATATGCATAATAATATTTTCCCCCTTTCTAGTTTCTACCTCAATTCTTAATAGAACAAATCTTATATTTGGAAGTATTCTATTTCTATCCATCATCTCTTGTCAGTTTTAGTATTTCAATTCTTGTTGATTTTTTGGGCATGTCTCACTCCTCCCTTGGGATTTTGTATCTCGATGCATCATTCATATTTGATCTAAGTATTTCATCTGTCTCTACATCTACCTGTCGCTGCCAAACCTTTAATATGCTTATCAGTGACTCTATCCTCACTTCAGGAATGTCTTTCTGTTTATCCAGTTCTATTTTTCTTAATGTATAATCTGCCTGATCTGTTTCATAGGTTTTTATTATCTCTTTCTTCTCCTTGTCTTCTTGTTTCATTTGTTGTTTTATCTGCTCTATCTTTTCCTCTGTTCTTTCTATTTTCTCCTCTATTTCCTGCATTTCTTGTTCATTGTTCATTGTCATTTGCTGAGAGTTTTCTGGTCTCAAAACTATATCATGTATCAGATCCTTTATCTCCATGTGGTTCCTTGTTATAGTTTCATGGCTACTTTGAAATATAAATAATATTTCTTTTTGAAATACACTTATTTTTCTCCGATGAAGCATTTTGCCTTATTTTGATGGATCAAAAAGTTACTCAGTAATCTACCAAAGTCCCAAAATCTCAGTTATTGTAACACCAAAAAGCCAATATTGGAACAGTTTACTCAGTCCCAAAATTATTCCTCACAATACACAATATTTATAGTTCTTTATAGTCCTCAACAGGCCAGTTTACTCCTTCTAAGTTCTCCCAGTTTTTTTAAAAAAATTCTTCTTTCGTCTCTTAAACAGTTATCAGACAACATTTATAATCCTAGGTCAGTGATGGCTAACCTTTTCAGCACCGAGTGCTGGAAGCGTGCGTGCACACACACACCCATAATGCAATGCGCCCGTGACCCCGCACGCATGCGCCTGCGACTCCTGCGTGTGCGGTCCAGTTCCGCGCATGCACACGTATCTCCCACATGCGCTGCACCCCCACGCATGCATGGCAGAGACCCAAAAACCAGCTGGCCAGCAGGAGGCGCGTGCGCATGTGTGGCGGAGCTGAGCTGGGACGACGGCTCATGTGCCCCCAGAGAGGGTTCTGAGTGCCACCTGTGGTACGTGTGCCATAGGTTCGCCATCATGGTCCTAGGTGATCCATCAGATTTCCCCATGTCTTCTTAAACCACATAATCAACTCTTCAGTTTCAATTATAATTCCTGGTATTTGTAATCCACTCTACATAGAAATCTTCAAACATCTCACAATTTTACACAAAATCTAACAGCTGATTGTTGTTCTGATTTTCTTCAAGCAATTTCTTCCAATAATCAACCAAATATTCCCAGCATTTTAAAATGCCTTTTCAAAATATTACCAATAAAATATTCCAATCCAGTCTTTCTATATTTTAAAACTTTGTGTTCTCCCCTTAGGTTTCACTTTCTTTCGGGTCTGTAATCTTTCTCTGAGTGTTTATTCACCGCTTTCTCACCACTTTAGAGAGTCTTTCTTTCGAAATTTCTTTTCTTTGGGATTAGATCTCTAGTATAAAAGTTGTAAATCACCTCACCCAGTTCCAGTCCACTGTTCATGAACCGCTCCAGCACATTTCTTTCTTCGGTTCTCCCAGCTTCACGGCAGCCATTATGACCGCCTCTCCTCTTCGTTGTTGGATGGGAGGGAGCCGTGGATCAAGCAGAAGAGCCGCCGCTCTCCGTGATCTGCAAGGTGCCCCTCCTTTCTTCGTCACCCCTTCAGGGTGACTTTAGCCTCTTAGGGCCTTCAACGATGAGGATTCGGCCTGGGTTCGCGGAGCCCCACTACCCACGACTGTCCCGAAGTGATGCCAAACCAGAAGCCCAGGTTGGTAGGGTATAATAACGGAATCTTGAAAGCCTGAGCTCCCTGCCCTCTTACACAAACAATGCCCAGAGGGTGTTATTTTGAGTCTCTTTGAGTATTACGAATGGTTGAGGGAGATAGGTATATCTAGCCTATGGATGAGCTCATTAAAAAGAGATCCAGCCTAGAAATAAGGAGAAATTTCCTGAAGGCAAAAGCAATTAAGCAGTCAAATAGCTTGTCTGCTGGGGTTGTGGGTGCTCCATCGGTAGAGGCTTTCAAAAATAGGCTGGACAACCATTTGATTGGGATAGTATGAGGCTTCTACCTTGACCAGGGGTTGGACTAGAAGACCTCCAAGGTCCCTTCTAACCCTATGATTCTATGATTTCTCACAACCTCTCTTTCTCCAGGACAGAGTTGCTGTTCATTTTTTCTTAACAATCTTGCATTCCTTCATCGGAGATATCTCTGCACCCCTCAACCACATTCTAGATTTGCAATGTGAGCTCTGCCCCTTTTTGTAAGCGTATGTGATATCATGACCCACAATACAAAGTGTGTTAGCTTGGGCTCCAACTCTGCTGTTGTCCATCTTCTTTCCTTCCTCTAGTCTCTAGATACTGCTGAACTGGGCTGTTCTCTTCCATGCCTTTGGCACCAGAGGGAGTTAAGCATCCCAAGATCTAGATAGGGTCATTTTTGCCTCTTCTGTTGAGCTGAATGTTTTGAGTTCTTCTTTCCCCTCCAGGTACTGTCATGAATCAAAGAGACGAAGATTAGATGGATTCCGGCCCCAGAATTACCAACAAGATTATCGGAGGATGCCTGATTATAGACCTCCCTTGAGTTATCATGGGCAAGGGCCATCCGACCATTACAGGCCTTTCCACCCAGACAAACCGGCTGATTACAAGCAACTCCTTCCCCCTCCTCACTCCCAGCTCCCTGACCCTCGCTCTCCACCTTCTCAGAAATCTCCACTTGGTGTCAAGTCTCCCATCCAGCATCGCTCACCTCTGGATAGGCCCTTAGAGCAGAAAAACAATCCAGATTATAACTGGAGTGGCCGAAAAACCTAGAGGCCCAGAAGCAGATGCAAACGGAAAGAGCTAGTCCGGCCCGAGGAAACACCAGTTACAGGGCCTTCAGTGCTGGAACCAGAAAGCCTGAATACAGTGCTGTAGAGCTTTGGGCTGTAAGATTTGGAAGTGGGTCAGAAGAACTGGATCCACAAAGGGGCCTGAATTTTAGGCCCAAATTTGCCTCCCATTAGTATATTGGCTGAACGTTGGGAGTGGTCTTCCCTGCACCAAGGGACCTGTAGAGAACAAGGTCAGGTCTACCCCCTACGTTTTGGAATGAAGATTTTGCGTTTCTGTCGGTAATGCCAACTTGAGTTCTGGACATCTCACAGAATGGACAGACAGGCTGCGTAGGATACAGACGGAGGTGAAAGCTACACGACTTTGGAGTAGAGGTTCAATTTGCTGCTGGAAGGGAATGATAGAGAACACTAACAGCTACAGCTGTTGAATAAAAATTTGGTGTTAGGGAGGGCAGGAGTGAGACTGAATTACAGAATGGTGAAACTAACTTTGGATGAGAATGCCTGGAACTCTTACTGAAGACTGTAGAGACTTGGAAGTCTATGGACTTAAGATTGCCAGAAAACGAAACAGAAGAAGAAGAAGGAATGGTTTATGATCTGGTCCCTCCTTTTCTCTTCTCCATGCTTTTCTTTGCCTTAGCAACTTTGGGACTTCCAGCAGCACTACGTGAACCAAGTAGAGCTGTGGACAAAGAACAGTTTTTAAATGGTGATGGCAGAACTTTCATTTCCATGGTTGTGAAGGAACGAGAAGGACAGTAAATCCGTGGCATTGGGAGACTTCAGTATTCAAAAATTGATTGTGTGGAGCTCCTATTTTTTTCCTCTCCTCCTCCTCCTCCTCATGATCTATGGGAATACCAGGGATTCAGCTTGGAGGAAGGAGCTGAGAGGAAGGTCCACCTCAGACAGGATTCCATGAACATCTCAAGATGGTCAGCTTAGCACTTCTGGTTAGAAAGGTTCGAAACCCCCAATGGCTGTCATCCATAGAAAGGAGACACCAGTGAACTAAGCAAGATGAAGGGAGCCTCTCATTGAGTGAAGAGAAAAATCGGGTTTTGTCCCACGGGGAATTTTTATACACAGGTGGCAAAGATCTGGGTCATAATTATAGTTTCATGATCTTTCTCAGCAGCATCTTCTCAAAAAAACAGAACAAAACAACTCTGACAGATATTCTCTCCCCCCCCCCCAATGTATGTGTGTGTGCAGATGTGCGCACTTAGCCCCAAATCTATTGCTTTGGGTTAAATTCCTGCTTTTAAAAATGAAATGGCCAAATACATGCTGAAAAGTAGCATCCCCGTCTTTATCACCTTGCAAGTGAATTTTGTGCCCCCGGCAAGAATCCTGAGCCATAATTTTTGATATTCCACTGCCAAGTCGGTTCGTTAAGTGTTAAAACTTTATCAGTGAAATAAGAAGGAAAGAACCAGCCAAGTGTTTATCTTCTAAGTTTCTAGAGGGGCGTTTTTCCATGTTTGTCTACCTGTGTCCATGAATGTGTCATACGCTCTTTTTCTATTACATCTCACCTGTTGACTATGATGGCAGAAAAGACACTGCAGAGGTTTTTTTAAGGTCCTTTTATTTTCACCCAGGGTGGTTGACTAAATGTGAATTCCAAATATGTCCAACAGGAAAAGGGAAGCCAAGAGTTCTATCTTGTTAGTTAATTGGAACAATTCTTTCACTCCTTAGCATTGATTAGGTTCCTTAATTGTTACTTAATTGGAATAGAATTAGTTAGAAGAGTTACTATTTCACTCCTACATTTTCCTATAAGGGCAAAATATTTTTGGGGCAATTGTTTTCAAGGGGTTACTTTCAAACTTAATTTCTGATAGTTTCCTTAATTGTTACTTAATTACAGCAGAATTAATTAGAATCGTTACTATTTCACTCAAAACTTCTGACACGCCCTAGTAAGGGCAAAATATTTTTGGGCCAATAGTTTTCAAGTCAGATACATTCAATCTTAATTTCTGATAGTTTCCTTAATTGTTACTTAATTACAATATATTTCATTAGAATAGTTACTTTTTCATTCATAATTTCTGACATTTTCCCATAAGGGTAAAATATATTTGGACTGATAGTTTACAGGTGGGATACTTTCACTCTTCTGATATGTTCCTTAATTGTTACTTAATTAGAATAGTTACTCTTTCACCCCTAAGTTCTGATATCTTTGTAATTGTTACTTAATTAGAATAGTTGTTATTTCGCCCCAAGGTTCTGATATGTTTCTGATTGTTACTGAATTAAAATAGCTACTGTTTCACTCCTTTTTCCTGTAAGGTTGAAATGTATTTGGGCCCCATAATTTTAGGAGGGGATATTTTTGCAATGGAATTGTGAGCATTAGATGGAATAATAAATCCAGAATGTTTCTATGTTCTCTTCTTGCCCGGCTTGAGAATTACAAAATGCTGATGGGAGGGAGAATTCTGGGTGTATGCCTAATTTGATGCATTTATGAAGGTTTATTGGAAGATTGAAGGAGAAGATTCCGGCTGCTGTTTGGTTTCTACCAGTCATCCAGCTACGATAACCCTACTCAATGCTGTTTCGCATTTCCCCCCCAAGATCTGGGGTAGAAGAACTTTGGTGCATAAAGTCATGGACTTAAAGGGAAAATGAAATCCCTGTGACTAAATACAGTAATTAATATTAATTTATATTTGTGACAAAGGAATTTGCCACTGTCAAAGTGATTTCCGATGTAAATATGTTGTTTATAAAGTATGTATTAAATTTTTTCTATGGTTAAGCTCCTGTACTTTGAATTGTTGTACATTAAAAGTTGAGTTTTTCAGAAATTGGAAATGTCACCTTTTTTTACCACCACCCCCGCCCAGTAGTTGTCCCTGAGGTTATTTAACTTGACAGTTTTCTTCTTTTGAAAATATACAAGACTTTTATTACTTCAGTTTAAAAGCCTGATTCTAGATAGTGAATACAAAATCTTCCTCAGTCATTTGTTTTTCTTCACTTAACTTTTTTCATATTGCTTGATATTTTCTGCTTTCCCTATCTTTATTCAGATTTTGGTCTTCATAGGCTGAATTCACTCAGACACCAAAATTTGACTTAAGATAATAGTAAATAAAGTGCTTTGTTAATAATTAGAGATTTAAGAAACAATATCCCAACACCTGGGAAATGGCTTTAGAGCTCACCATAATAAGAGAAATATGTTGAGGGGAATGAAAGATGACAACTGGTTAAGAAAAAACCTCCCAATTTGTTACATTTTACTGTTTACTGTTTTCAAGAATTTTGATTTATGAAATACTAAAATGAAATGCCATTTTGATAGTGGCCAGTTAATTTGGATTAAAGTCCTCCTCCTCTTGAAGTGACATCGTTGGTTGTGGGTTATAGGAATTGTAGTTAGCATGGGTTGTGAGGTAAACCATTTTTGAGGAAAATGTCATGTGAGGAGCGAGTTCTCACCTTCATTGCAAACAGGGTGATAACTCAGGTTTCCATTGCTGAACTGTATACATTCAGCCAAAGATTTCCACATATGGTTTAACCAGTTCCTTAAATACTACTTAGGCAAAAACATTTTTTTAAAATCGCACTGCATTTCTTCTGTCACAGCTTGGAAGAAGCCGCAAGAGATAATTGATGGAAATTTGGAAAAAATGTCTCGGAAAAGCTGGGTGGCTATTGTGTTAATGGATTGTGTTTCAGAATTGAATGGAAATGGGTGCCATAGGTTTATCCAAGCAGGCATGAACTATGAAGGCCAGCTGATCTTCACCCTTCACAGTCAGACATTCCTGGGATCTAACTACCATCTAGGATTTTTACTCCAAGCCAACTTGCCTGAAATGCCATCTAAATAGGGTCAATGGTGATCAAACCTGGCAACTAGGCACTGTATGCAGAGCATGCCCCCGACCCCAGTACCACCAGGCTCTGTAATGAAATGAAAAGTATGGCAGCCCACCTGGGACATCTATTGAACTATCTTTCTTCTCCAAATGTATTGGGATGTCCACCTACGATCAAAAAGGCCATGGTAGAAATCACCTGTTTGCACAGAATGTCACTTGTGTTGTGATTTTCATTACAGATGCAATTATAGAGTGATGTATGTGGTGTGATCAAAATTCAGATGCTTGGCAACTGGTTCATACTTAGGACCATTGCTATGTCCCATGGTCATGGGATAATCTCTTGCGACCTTCTGATCAGCAGAGTCAATGAGGAAGCCAGGTTCACTTAACAACCAGGTTACTTATCAACTGGAGTGATTCACTTAACAACTGTGGCAAGAAAGTTCATAAAATGGGACAAAACTCACTTAACAAATGCCTCCCTTAGCAACCAAAATTTTTGGCTCCATTGTGGTCGTAGGTCGAGAACTGGTGTTGGTCGTACAGGTAGTTCTCCAGTGTAGTTGCGGGATAGTCCCGGAATGGGTTGCTACAGTCTGATCTGCCTAGTTACTGAGTCTAGTTTTTTCGGCCACTCCTCCTTGCCTCTCCGCACATGCCCAGTTTTTGACAAAGTGATGGCTGAAAAGGAGGCTTGCGTAGAACGTTAGAGTAGACATGTTAATGTTAGAGTAGTACATGTTCATGATGACTAATTAACAGTTGGGCTTTTGCAAGAAAAGACTGCCTTTAGGTTTGTGTGTGTGAGAGACCTCTACTAAGACACAAGCTTGCTTAGTCACCCGCTGCTAGGCCTCTGCTTAGGTGAGGGAGAAGATTTAGGCCCCAAAGATCAATCAAAATGGCCTATTGGGCTCTCAAAATGGCCACCGCAGCTACTGGAGTTAAGCAAGGGTGCTCGAAACAATGGCCAAGGGGGCGGAAAGGGACTCCCAAGGATACCAGGGGAGGCCCCTGTGCCAGCAGCTCCGCTATCAACTAGCGGTGTCCTATTTGGAGATTGAGGGGCAAGGTGCGATCCATCATTACTAAGTGGGTCGGCTGTGACACTCAGTGTCCGCGCACCAATCTCTGGAGCTATCAAGATGAAAAAGGCTGCAGAAAACTGCCCACAGAAGGAAGGGACAGAGGCGCGAGTCAGCAGTCGCTAACTGGATTGGCACTGCGTGCCAAAAACTGCTTTGGAACTGTCGGAGGCTTCAAAATGGCCACCGAGGCTGTTACAGACTCAAGCGGCTGAGGAGAGCAGCCGCGGCTGCAAGGGCTCCAGGTCCCAATAATACAGCAAAGTCTGAAAAATATGCTCCGGAGGCTCCAATTACGCCTGATAGTGGCAGGGCGCGGAGGAAACAAGGCCAACCGCTGCTGGAAAGCGGCCCAATAGCATTTATTTATTTATTCCTCTCTTCCTTTGTTTGTTCCTTTGTTTGTTCCTTTGTTTGTTCCTTTGTTCCTTTGTTCCTTTGTTCCTTTGTTCCTTTGTTCGTTTGTTTGTTTGTTTGTTTGTTTATTTGTTTGTTTATTTATTTATTTATTTATTTATTTATTTATTTATTTATTTATTTATTTATTTATTTATTTATTTATTTATTTATTTATTTATGGCTGGGGGGACAGAGGTCGACCCTGAGACCCCTCGTATGTGGGGTTCCTCAGGGGTCGATTCTTTCCCCTATGCTCTTTAATATCTACATGAAACCGTTGGGTGAGATCATCCGTAGGCATGGGGTGAGGTTCCAACAGTATGCTGACGATACTCAGCTGTACATGTCCACCCCATGCCAATTCAGTGAGGCAGTTGATGTGATGTGCCGGTGTCTGGATGCTGTAAGGGTCTGGATGGGGGTTAACAGGCTCAAACTCAGGCTCGGACAAGACTGAGTGGCTTTGGATGCTGCCTCCCAAGGACTTTGACATCTGTCCCTCCTTGGATCTTGGGGAGGGGGAATTTGATCCCCTCAGAACGGGCTCGCAACTTAGGGGTCCTTCTGGATCCACAGCTAAAATTGGACCAACATCTAACAGCTGTGGCCAGAGGGACCTTTGCACAAGTTCATCTTGTGCACCAGTTGCGTCCTTTCTTGGACCGGGAGGCACTACTTACAGTCTCTCATGCCCTTGTTACCTCACGTCTTGACTATTGCAACGCACTCTACATGGGGCTACCCTTGAAGAACGTTTGGAGACTGCAGCTAGTGCAGAATGCGGCGTCGCGTGTGGTGATGGGTGTCCTTAGATACACCCATGTGACACCCATCCTTCGCAATCATTTAGTGACCGTTCAAAGTTACAACGGCACTGGAAAAAGTCATTTACGGCCATTTTTTCACAGTTACAACCTTTGACGCATCCTCATGATCATGTGATCAAAATTCAGACACTTGGCAACTGGTTCATACTTAGGACCGTTGCTGTGTCTCAAGTTCATGGGATCATCTTTTGTGACCTTCTGACCAGCAAAGTCAATGGAGAAGCTATGTTCACTTAACAACTAGGTTACTAACTTATCAACTGGAGTGATTCACTTAACTGTGGCAAGAAAGGTCATAAAATGGGGCAAAACTCACTTAACAAATGCCTCCCTTAGCAACAGAAATGTTGGGCTCCATTGTGGTCGTAGGTCGAAGACTACCTGTACTGTGGGATGAACCATTAACATCATTTGTTAGACATTCTGACCTATCATTTTAGCAAAATCAAAGCACTGTTTGTTCATGGTACTTTTGAGCTAAATGTGGGCAGAGAGAGCCATCCATCTTGACTTTCTAGGCATCTGAAAACGTGTCTCCCCTACGACCCTCTCTAAGTGACCCCCAATTCGGTTCTCTCAAACTGACACAAAGCAGCGGAGAAGACACTCCTGTCCACTGATGAACCAATCGTGCAGATAAGTATTAAAAGCATTCCTTTAAATGTTTTAGGAAGGAAGCAGGGGAATCCCATCTCTTTGCTCACTCACGCTAGACCAACACAACACTCTATGTATCATAACAAGCAAATATCTGCATCCATTGGCTACACTATTGTGTCTCCTTCCTGAATGGGAATTGCCCATGGTGAAACTGGGATGAAAAGGGCAGAGTTAGACAACGAAAATTGGGCAAATGAACTTGGATTGTTCTTGGTACAAACAAGTGATGGATTTCTCCAAGAAGTTCTAGATTTGTGGTCTTTGGAGCCAACCAAGGAGTAAGTGGAAAAGACAATAGGCAGCTGATAAAAAAAAAAACCAGATGGGCCTAAAATGGCAAAATGACCATGTTTAAGATTTAGTATGTGTTCAACTTACTGCACATTCAAAAAAGATAAAATGTGAGCTGGCAGATGATTAGACAGATGTTCATGCTTGAAGCACAGAAAAACATGGCTTTGTGTATATCTGGATGTCCTTCTGGTGTTGTGATGGTTAGATAGGGCTCACAATTTAGGAGCAGACTGAGCTCACTTTCAAAGGATTCCCTAAAACTTGCATGTTGTCAAAATACACAGCAAACACACCCACACAATATGTCCCCTTCCCAAGAACGGGGATACACCCACCATGGTGTATTCAAAATAGAAAGGGACCAGGATAGGTTTTAGGATGGGAGACTTCTCATCTGGCACCTGGACCTAAACCCAAGATAATGTTTCAGAGATTCCTTAGCTCCGGAGTTACAAAGAAAAAACATGGACCTAAAGAGGGTGCATCTTGTAAAATGGTATTTCCAGAATATGGAGGCAGACCTTCCATCTCCACTTTCATCCCTCGAATAAAACAATGGCATTGTTTATGAGGCCTACCCATCTTCTGGGAAACGCACCGCTTCCTGACGGTAATTGATTTATGATCTATGACCCATCACTTGTTGTTTGTATGTAATATGAGTTTATGCACTAGAGACAAATTCCTTCTGTGTTCAATCACACTTGGCCAATAAAGAATTCTGTTCTATAATACAAGACCCGAATGGTACAGCAATGCCACCAACTCAGTAGGCAGCCTTCTCAGCAGGGGAAGTGAGTGGAACAGCTCATCATGCCCACTGCAGAAGCAGGAATGAATAAGTCATTGGGGAAGAAGGTGCAACTGCGGTCTGAAAACCAACACCACCGAAAAAGATGTCCCAGCTCTCCTATGGATTGGCATGGTTTGTTTTCCAAAATGAAAGACTTAAGGATTATGTCAACCAGAAGATTGGCACCTAGAGATGGCATGGACTGGAGTAATACTGGCCTAGTTCCCTAGCTTATTTTCCTAAGCAGGAGTGGACACCCTGCCTTTATTACATTTATAATTAGCTCTAGGCAGTGAACATACGTAATACTCCTCCTGTTTTTCCCCACAACAACCCTGTGAGGTTGGTTGGGCTGAGAAGGAGTGACTGGCCCCAAGTCATCCAGCCAGCTGTCATGCCTAAGGCGGGACTAGAAGTCCAGTTTGCTGGTTTTGAGGCCAACATCTGAAGCATAGACCAGGTTGGTTGTCTGCCATGTCAGTTGACTCTTACCTCACTGAGAAATTGGATTTAGAACTTGGAACCCAGGGATGAAGGCAGTTAGGGGAGGGGGCTTCCTATTGGTCTGCTTGAATAGCCCCCACCAGTCAAGTTTCAGTTATTACTAAGGATTGTGGGAACTGAACAGTTTGAATTTGGCCAAATTGTGGAGCAGGCATACTTTATGTGTGGCTCTTTGTCAGTTGGCCCAGTTCAGGATTTCAGGTTTTCAGATCCTGCCTTTCCGTATTGGATAGGCTGGCAAAGAAAATTCTTGTTATTTGTTTCGTTGTTTTTTGAAATAGTAGGCAGTTAAATAATATAGGTAGAGGGAATTTGGGGTTGGGTGGTGGTGGTGGGGTGGGGTTGGTAGTTAGATATTAGGAAGTTGATCTAAAGGGGCTGCAGTATTGGATAAGTTTTCAAAGAAAGTTCTGGTTATTTGTTTCGTTGTTTTTTGAAATAGTGGACAGTTAAATAATATAGGTAGAGGGAATTTGGGGTTGGGTGGCGGTGGTGGGGTGGGGTTGGTAGTTAGATATTAGGAAGTTCATGTAAAAGGGTTGGTAGACATGGCTGAAAACGAGACATCTACTTCTCCAATGGTAAGTAATCCTGGTGGGACAACTTCTATTTTTGTTGTTAGGTATTAGAAGCCAGTAGCTTTTGGTTTGCAGCATGTTGGCCCTTGATACCTGTTCCTTCCTGATCCTTTAAAAAGATTAGGTGAATCATTGAATTGTCACAGCTGCCCTCTGGTCCCTGGGAAGAAGCTACCAGTCCAGGGGGGCCAAGTGGTGCACCATCTCTGTCCATCAGAAAACTACCCCATTGAGGTATAAAGATGGTCACTCTCCAGAGCCCCAGAAATACTGCAGGGAGCTGGGCGACACTATACAGGAAAGGCTTTGCACAAATAAAGATAGGACCCACCAAATTGGCCAGCAAGGAGGAGCTTTTGGTTTGCAGCATGTTGGTCCTTGATACCTGTCCCTTTGTGATCCTTTAAAAAGGTCAGGTGAATCATTGAACTAGGGACAGATCCAAGAGAGATTTCTGCACCTCACCTTGGCTGCACCAGGGATAAAAAGCTACCTTAATTCTCATTGGGATGTCATTTGAAATTGGCAGAAATTTAACTCAATCCAATTCATTTCCGTATCAGAACTTTAGAAGGACAATATTAAATATTTCATGTTGGTGTGCGTCTGATTACACTCTTGCCTCTGCTTCCAGGAAATAGACATTGAGGAAAACTTATGCCTGGCTGAGACACAAGAGAACGAACCATCCACAAGTGCAACCGATGATCTGTTTTCACAGTTTAAGGTACACAATCTTGGTACACACACAAACACACACACACACACACACACACACACACACACAGAGAGAGAGAGAGAGAGAGAGAGAGAGAGAGAGAGAGAGAGAGAGAGAGAGAGAGAGAGAAACAGAGACAGAGACAGAGACAGAGACAGAGAGACAGAGAGATAAGCAGCAACTTGAATTGCACCCCAGAAAGACAGGTGAAACTAGGGCAACATTGGTATAGCATGAGTGAACCATGGGATGCCCAAAGCTGTGGATGCTGCTGCTTTCTGGATCATTTGAACTTTCTGCTTGCCTTCAAGGACAGCCCACTGAGGAGCGCATTGCAGTAGTCCAAATGGGAAGTAACTAGGACTTGAGTGACCATGAAGGGGGTCTCCCTGTCCACGAATGGGCACAATTAGTACATAAATTGAATCCATGCAAAGACCCCAATTGTCACAGCTGCTTCTGCTCCCTGGGAAGAAGCTACTGGTCCAGGAGGGCCAAATGGGGCACAGGAACTGGGCATGGCTAGTCTAGTGAAGAGAAGTACCAGGGGAGACATGATAGCAGTCTTCCAATATTTGAGGGGCTGCCACAGAGAGGAAGGGGGTCAAGCTATTTTCCAAAGCACTTGAAGGCCAGATAAGGAATAATGGATGGAAACTGAACAAGGAGAGATTCAACCTAGAAATAAGGAGAAATTTTCTGGCAGTGAGAACAATCAACCCATGGAACAGAAGTTGCCTTCGGAAGTTGTGGGAGCTTCATCACTGGAGGCTTCCAACAAGAGATTGGACTGCCATTTGTCAGAAATGGTGTAGGGTCTCCTGCTTGAGTGGGGGGGGTTGGACTAGATGACCCATAAGGTCCCTTCCAACTCTGTTAACCTAATCTCTGTCCGTGAGAAAACTACCCCATTGAGGTATAAAGATGGTCACTTTCCAGAGCCCTAGAAATACTGCAAGGAGGTGGGCAACACTATACAGGAAAGAGATTGTAGAAATAAAGATAGGGCCCACCAAATTGGCCAGCAAGGAGGGTTTTCTGACCATCTGTGCCCTCGTGGGCTGTTCTTCTGACCTAGGACAAGGCCAAAAGTGTGAAGCCCCGAATCTGGGAAGAAAACAAATCCCCCAACATCAAGGAGGAGCCTGGAAACGAAGCCTCTTCTCCGCAGCCTCTGGACAACCAGTCAGTAGAAGGACAGAAGAAGGTAAGCGTGAATACTGAGGAACCGGGATTTCCTGGTGGAGAAAATGGCGGACTAAAATTTAAGGTCTGCCATTTTAGGAGTGCCACCTTAGCCAGTTTTGTTAAGACCTGCTGGGATCCTTGCTATCTTCTCTCTCTGAGAAAAGGATCCTGCTGCTACCAAGAATTGTATTGATTACAATTAGGGTGGGTTGTTTTTTTTATTTTTATTTTTAAATAGAACCTCATGTACAGGTAGTCCTCGGCTTACACTTAGTTCACTTAGCGACCATTTGAAGTTATAACAGCACTGAAAAAAGGAACTTATGACCGTTTATTGCACTCTATGACCGTTACAGCATCTCCATGTTTACATTCGGCTGCTTGACAACTGACTCCCATTTATGACGGTTGCAGTGACCCGGGGTTACGCAATTCCTTCCTTTTGCGACCTTCCAACAAGCCAAGCCAATGGGGAAGCCAGATTCACTTAACAACCGTGTGTGATTCATTTAAGAACTGCAGCAAACTTAACAAACACTGCGGCAAGGAAAGTAATAAAATGGGGCAAAACTCACTTAAGAAATTGCTCACATAAATTTTGGGCTCGATTCGGGTCGTCAGTCAAGGAGTACCTGTGCTCTACTCCTGGGCTTATAACCATTCATTTAGCAACCATTTGAGGTTATAACAGCAACAGGGGGGGGAAAAGTGACATACGTCCTTGCACTTATGGCCATTGCAGCATCCCCAAGATCACATGATCAACATTTTGGTGCTTAGCAACCAGCATATATTTATGACTGTCACAACATCCCAGGGATGTACGAGAGCTTTTTGCCTCTCCACCCGGCTTCCAACAAGCGAAGTCAGTGAGGGAAGCCAGATTGGCTTATTGATTTTGCATGATTCACTTAACAACTGCAGTGATTCTGCTTACCAGCCTGGCCCAAAAAAAGCCCATTAAATCAGGCATGACTCATTTAACAGCTGCCTTGCTTTGCATCAGAAATGTCTGGTCCCCATTCTAGTTGTAAGTCGAGGGCTGCCTGAATATATCCCCCTACCCCCTTATTAAGAGTAAGGTCCTCTTACGCATCCACATTTTTGCCCCCCCAAGGAGGATGGGGTAAATAAGAATGCCCTGAAAATGAAGAAGAAAGAAACCAAAGATAAGCAGCCAGGACAAAGCCCTGAAAAAAAGGTTAAGAAGTCAGACAGAAGTCCAGAAATCAAAGCTCAGCCCTTAGCCAAAACTCAGGGAAGCAAAGCTAAACAGCCAGGCAAAATCCAAGAAAGCAAAGCTGAGCAGTTAACCAAAAGCCCAGAAATCAAAGCTCAGCGATTAGCCAAAAGCCAAGAAAGCAAAGTTCAGCAGCCAGTCAAAATCCAAGAAAGCAAAGCTAAGAACTTAACCAAAAGTCCAGAAATCAAAGCTCAGCCCTTAGCTAAAATCCAAGAAAGCAAAGCTCAGCAGTTAACCAAAATTCAAGAAAGCAAAGGTGAGAAGTTAACCAAAAGTCCAGAAATCAAAGCTCAACACTTAGCCAAAATCCAAGAAAGCAAAGCTCAGCCTTTAGCCAAAAGCCAAGAAAGCAAAGTTCAGCAGCCAGTCAAAATCCAAGAAAGCAAAGCTAAGAACTTAACCAAAAGTCCAGAAATCAAAGCTCAGCCCTTAGCTAAAATCCAAGAAAGCAAAGCTCAGCAGTTAACCAAAATTCAAGAAAGCAAAGGTGAGAAGTTAACCAAAAGTCCAGAAATCAAAGCTCAACACTTAGCCAAAATCCAAGAAAGCAAAGCTCAGCCTTTAGCCAAAAGCCAAGAAAGCAAAGTTCAGCAGTTAACCAAAATCCAAGAAAACAAAGCTGAAAAGTTAACCAAAAGCCCAGAACTCAAAGCTCAGCCTTTAGCCAAAATCCAAGAAAGCAAAGTTCAGCCTTTAGCCAAAATCCAAGAAAGCAAAGCTCAGCAGTTAACCAAAATCCAAGAAAGCAAAGCTGAGAAGTTAACCAAAAGCCCAGAACTCAAAGCTCAGCCTTTAGCCAAAAGCCAAGAAAGCAAAGTTCAGCAGCCAGTCAAAATCAAAGAAAGCAAAGCTAAGAAGTTAACCAAAAGTCCAGAAAGCAAAGTTCAGCCCTTAGCCAAAATCCAAGAAAGCAAAGTTCAGCAGTTAACCAAAATCCAAGAAAGCAAAGCTGAAAAGTTCACCAAAAGCCCAGAACTCAAAGCTCAGCCCTTAGCCAAAAGCCAAGAAAGCAAAGCTCAGCAGCCGGTCAAAATGCTAGAAGGCAAAGCTCAGCAGTTAACCAAAAGTCCAGAAATCAAAGCTCAGCCCTTAGCTAAAATCCAAGAAAGCAAAGCTCAGCAGTTAACCAAAATCCAAGAAAGCAAAGCTGAGAAGTTAACCAAAAGTCCAGAACTCAAAGCTCAGCCCTTAGCTAAAATCAAAGAAAGCAAAGTTCAGCAGTTAACCAAAATCCAAGAAAGCAAAGCTAAGCTCTTAGCCAAAATCCAAGAACTCAAAGCTCAACCCTTAGCCAAAAGCCAAGAAAGCAAAGCTCAGCCCTTAGCCAAAAGCCAAGAAAGCAAAGCTCAGCCCTTAGCCAAAAGCCAAGAAAGTAAAGCCCAACCCTTAGCCAAAAGCCAAGAAAGTAAAGCTCAATCCTTAGCCAAAAGCCAAGAAAGCAAAGCTCAACCCTTAGCCAAAAGCCAAGAAAGCAAAGCTCAACCCTTAGCCAAAAGTCCAGAAAGCAAAGTTCAGCCCTTAGCCAAAATCCAAGAAAGCAAAGTTCAGCAGTTAACCAAAATCCAAGAAAGCAAAGCTGAAAAGTTCACCAAAAGCCCAGAACTCAAAGCTCAGCCCTTAGCCAAAAGCCAAGAAAGCAAAGCTCAGCAGCCGGTCAAAATGCTAGAAGGCAAAGCTCAGCAGTTAACCAAAAGTCCAGAAATCAAAGCTCAGCCCTTAGCTAAAATCCAAGAAAGCAAAGCTCAGCAGTTAACCAAAATCCAAGAAAGCAAAGCTGAGAAGTTAACCAAAAGTCCAGAACTCAAAGCTCAGCCCTTAGCTAAAATCAAAGAAAGCAAAGTTCAGCAGTTAACCAAAATCCAAGAAAGCAAAGCTGAAAAGTTAACCAAAAGCCCAGAACTCAAAGCTCAGCCATTAGCCAAAAGCCAAGAAAGCAAAGCTCAGCAGCCGGTCAAAATGCTAGAAGGCAAAGCTCAGCCCTTAACCAAAAGTCCAGTAATCAAAGCTCAGCCCTTAGCTAAAATCCAAGAAAGCAAAACTCAGCAGTTATCCAAAATCGAAGAAAGCAAAGCTCAAGCTTTAGCCAAAAGCCAAGAAAGTAAAGTTCAGCAGCCAGTCAAAATCCAAGAAAGCAAAGCTAAGAAGTTAACCAAAAGACCAGAAATCATAGCTAAGCTCTTAGCCAAAATCCAAGAACTCAAAGCTCAACCCTTAGCCAAAAGCCAAGAAAGCAAAGCTCAGCCCTTAGCCAAAAGCCAAGAAAGCAAACCTCAGCCCTTAGCCAAAAGCCAAGAAAGTAAAGCCCAACCCTTAGCCAAAAGCCAAGAAAGTAAAGCTCAATCCTTAGCCAAAAGCCAAGAAAGCAAAGCTCAACCCTTAGCCAAAAGCCAAGAAAGCAAAGCTCAACCCTTAGCCAAAAGTCCAGAAATCAAAGCTCAGCCCTTAGCTAAAATCCAAGAAAGCAAAGCTCAGCAGTTAACCAAGATCCAAGAAAGCAAAGCTCAACCCTTAGTCAAAATCCAAGAAAACAAAGTTCATCAGTTAACCAAAATCCTAGAAATCAAACTTCATCCTTTAACCAAAATCCAAGAAAACAAAGCTCATCAGTTAACCAAAAACCCAGAAATCAAAGCTCAGCCCTTAGCTAAAATCCAAGAAATCAAAGCTCAGCCCTTAGCTAAAATCCAAGAAAGCAAAGCTCAGCAGTTAACCAAAATTGAAGAAAGCAAAGCTCAACCCTTAGCCAAAAGCCAAGAAAGCAAAGTTCAGCAGCCAGTCAAAATCCAAGAAAGCAAAGCTAAGAACTTAACCAAAAGTCCAGAAATCAAAGCTCAGCCCTTAGCCAAAATCCAAGAAAGCAAAGCTCAGCAGTTAACCAAGATCCAAGAAAGCAAAGCTCAACCCTTAGCCAAAATCCAAGAAAACAAAGTTCAGCAGCCAGTCAAAATCCAAGAAAGCAAAGCTAAGAACTTAACCAAAAGTCCAGAAATCAAAGCTCAGCCCTTAGCTAAAATCCAAGAAAGCAAAGCTCAGCAGTTAACCAAGATCCAAGAAATCAAAGCTCAGCCCTTAGCTAAAATCCAAGAAAACAAAGTTCAGCAGTTAACCAAAATCCTAGAAATCAAACTTCATCCTTTAGCCAAAATCCAAGAAAACAAAGCTCATCAGTTAACCAAAAACCCAGAAATCAAAGCACAGCAGTTAATCAAAATCCAAGAAAGCAAAGCTCACCCCTTAGCCAAAATCCAGGAAAGCAAAGTTAAGCAGCCAGTCAAAATCCAAGAAAGCAAAGCTCATCAGTTAACCAAAAGCCCAGAAATCAAAGCTCAACGCTTAGCCAAAATCCTAGAAATCAAAGCTCAGCGCTTAGCCAAAATCCAGGAAAGCAAAACTCAGTGCTTAACCCAAAGCCAAGAAAAGAAGGCTAATCAGCCAGTCAAAATTCAAGAAAGCAATGCTCAGCCATTAACCAAAAGCCCAGAAATCAAAGCTCAGCGCTTAGCCAAAATCCTAGAAATCAAAGCTCAGCCCTTAGCCAAAATCGAAGAAAGCAAACCTCAGCCGTTAACAAAAAGCCAAGAAATCAAAACTCAGCGCATAGCCAAAACCCAAGAAATCAAAGCTCAGCGCTTAGCTCAAAACCAAGATAAGAAGGCTAATCAGCCAGTCAAAATCAAAGAAAGCAAAGCTCAGCAGTTAACCAAAAGCCCAGAAATCAAAGCTCAGCGCTTAGCCAAAATCCTAGAAATCAAAGCTCAGCGCTTAGCCAAAATCCAAGAAAGCAAAGGTCAGTGCTTAACCCAAAGTCAGGAAAAGAAGGTTAAGCAGCCAGTCAAAATCCAAGAACTCAAAGCTCAGCAGTTATTCAAAACCCAAGAACTCAAAGCTCAGCCCTTAGCCAAAATCCAAGAAAGCAAAGCTCAGCAGTTAACCAAAAGCCCAGAAATCAAAGCTCAGCGCTTAGCCAAAATCCTAGAAATCAAAGCTCAGCGCTTAGCCAAAAACCAAGAAAGCAAAGGTCAGTGCTTAACCCAAAGTCAAGAAAAGAAGGTTAAGCAGCCAGTCAAAATCCAAGAACTCAAAGCTCAGCAGTTAGCCCAAAGCCAGAAAAATAAGGCTAAGCAGTTAGCTCAGCAGTTAACCAAAAACACAGAAATCAAAGCTCAGAGCATATCCAAAATCCAAGAACTCAAAGCTCAGCAGTTAGCCCAAAGCCAGAAAAATAAGGCTAAGCAGTTAGCTCAGCAGTTAACCAAAAGCACAGAAATCAAAGCTCAGAGCATATCCAAAATCCAAGAACTCAAAGCTCAGCAGTTAGCCCAAAGCCAGAAAAATAAGGCTAAGCAGTTAGCTCAGCAGTTAACCAAAAGCCCAGAAATCAAAGCTCAGAGCATAGCCAAAATCCAAGAACTCAAAGCTCAGCAGTTAGCCCAAAGCCAGAAAAATAAGGCTAAGCAGTTAGCTCAAAGCCACAAAAACAAGGATAGGCAAGTAGCCCAAAGTCACAAAAACAAAGCTGAGCACTTAAGCAAAACTCAAGATATCAAAGGTCAGCGCTTAGCCAAAATCCAAGAAAGCAAAGCTCAGCACTTAGCCAAAACCGAAGAACTCAAAGCTCAGCAGTTAACCAAAAGTGAAGAAATCAAAGCTCAGCAGTCAGCCAAAAACCAAGAACAGGAAGAAAGACAGGATGAAATGGAACAGGTACCTACTGGTGTAGGCATGGTGGCCATGCTATTGCTGATTTTAACCAAGGTTCAGGTATGTGTGTTAGTAACTTGGCTGTGTGCTTATGTGAATAATTTAACCTTGGTTAAAATCAACTTCATATTATGGATAGAACTTCCTTTTACTTCATTCTTTAGGCGTTTGGGCCAGGGTGAATCCTTTGGCTGTCCTTGTTAGAACTGGAAAGCTAAGCAGGATTGGATTGGGTTAACTGGGTGGAAGAGCATCAGGAACTCCCCAGATTGTGGTCTTGGCTGAGAAATCTAAGAAAAATCTCAGAAGACGACAAACCAAATCATAGCCGATTGTGAGAGTTTGCAACTGCTTTGCTTGCACACAATTTGCAATTGGCTATCACTGAGCATGTATTGAATGATGCTTTATCTGGCTGCTTAGATTCTTAAAATTACTCAGTTCTCCCCAACAGTGTCTCGAATTTTATATATTTCCTGACTTCGGATAATGTTATTTTGATCTTGCCCACCTCTGAGAAATCAGGAGACTGCATAGGAAGATAAAATTTCCATGCAGCTGAGCTTCAAATTTGTTTTCAGGGAGATTTCTCATTCTTTGGTGATCATTGCATAAGTGATCCCAGGGCTGAAGAAAGTTGTTGGGTTGACACATTTTTAAAAATCCAAAAGCTTTGCCCACTCAAAATAGGAAGAAAAGGTTGGAGCAACTCTTGAGAGTTGGCTAACTATCTTTCAAAACTGTCCACCAGGCCTGTGAATGGTGGGTGCTTTCCTGCCAAAGAGGGATGCAAGAGGGTACATGATAGTATTTCTGTCCATTATTTTACATCTCTGGCCATTCAGAATAGAAAGACAAAAAGCTAAAAGCTATTCATTTATAGGTACGTGTCTCAAATCAGTCACAATCGAAGTATGCTGAAGATTACATCTCTTTTAGAAAGTGAAATGCATATTTCTTGGTTTTATTCATGAGAGAGTTGTGCAATTCAATTCCATTCGTTTAGGGAGTCCCATTATCACAAAAATGGGACGTGATGGCTCAGCGGTTAAAGACGCTGGGTTTGTCAGCTGGACGGCTGACAGCCTGGGTTGGAGACCCGCGTTCCGCATAATGGGTGAGCTCCGGTTACTTGCCTCAGCTCCTCTGCCCACCTAGCAGTTCGAAAGCATGCAAATGTGAGTAGATGAATAAGTACCACTTTGGTGGGAAGGTGCCTTTGGCCTATAGCCAGGCAGGCCACATGAGCAGGGAAATTGTTTTCGGACAATGCTGCCTCCCTCGGCCAAAAAGGGGGATGAGCACCGTCCCCTAGAACCGGCCACAACTGGACAGAGTAAATCTTTACCTTTACTTTATTATCATAAACATAGAGAGCCCTGTTTGAAGGGGCAAAGGAATCACCTGGAAATTCCAGGCAGCAGAATGCAAGTTTCTCACTACCCTTGTTTTTTGTTTTGATTTTTTCTTCCATTTCCTTATTGGCACACCTGTGACTTTCCATCCTGTGCTGTTTCATGAGGGATCTATCTCCTCTTGTCTTTTCACAGAACAAAGGCGCCGAGGCAAAACTGGTCCCCATTGAAGAAGAGGAAAAAGAGGAATTGGACAAGGCAACCTGGAATATTGTGAGTTTTTTCTGGGCACAGAATGGGGAAAATTCAAAGAGGGCTGGTCATTGACCCTAGAAAATGTCCCTTTGACTCAGGGGAGCAGCAGCTATTTAGTTACAAGATCAGCTTACCTCTTCTTTATGAAGTTTCAATGAAAGATAAACTACAAACTTAACCAACCCCAAAAGATTTAAAAATAGGGAATGGGGGTCAAAGGGGGGGAAATTGAAAAATGAGAAGAAGGGGGGGAAGGGGACAAAAAAGGACTTCAGACTTTCTTCAGGTCAGAAACAAATAAATAGGTAAGACTTACGACCACAATTGAGCCCAGAATTTATGCTTGTTAAGTGGGAAATTAGCTAAGTGAGTTTTGCCCCCTTTTTATGACCTTTCCTGCTACAGCTGTTAAGTGAATCACTGCAGTTGATAAATTAGAAACATGGTTGTTAAGTGAAATCTGGATTCCCCTTTGACAGAAGGTTGCAAAAGGGGATCGCAATGACCACAGGACACTGCTACCATCAAAAATAGGAATCGGTTGCCGAGCATCCGAATGTAAACCACATGACCCTAGCCTCAAAAGGTTGCCTCAGTCAGGGTCTCCCTTTCCTCCGCCTTCCTTCTGATGTGCGACTAATGCGGAGCTTTGTTTTTTCTGTCTTCCAAGTGCAAAAAGCTGATGAAGCCTGTTAAAAAGTCGCTAAAGCTGTTGGATAAGCCAGATAGAGGACTTACAGACCAAGAACTGCTGGAGCAAACTCGGACTTGCCTACTTAATATTGGTGACCACATTACGAATTGTTTGAAAATCCACAGTGAACCAGACGTTCTTGATATATGGAAAAGGTGATTTGCCTTCTCTCTCTCTCTCTCTCTCTCTCTCTCTCTCTCTCTCTCTCTCTCTCTCTCTCTCTCTCTCTCTCTCTCTCTCTCTCTCTCCCTCTCTCCCTCTCTCCCTCTCTCCCTCTCTCTCTCTCTCTCTCTCTCCCTCCCTCCCTCCCTCCCTCCCTCCCTGATTTTGCAGTCAGACTTGCGAGTCTTTTTGAGTTTGGAGGTATAGGGGAAGAAAAGGCAGAACCTGGGGATGGAGTTAAAAGAGGAATCAGCCAAGAATCTCTACATAGCCACAAGCAAACTAAGTCCAATTCTGGCTGCAATGCTGCAAAGGAGATGCAGTCTTCAATTGTTTAATTTTGTTGAATTCCCCTAAGTCCACATTTTAAATCCACATTTCAGTCCAAACTCCTAGAAAACCACGATACAAGTATTTGCAGTAGTAAAGAGAAGCAGCAGACTGGGTCATGCCATGCTTAGACCAAAATCTGCAGACTTTATCTTGGGAGACTTCATGACTCAAGTTAGAAGCAAGACATTTTTAGAAGCAGAGGGGGTGTAAGAGGGGATTTTTGGGCCCCAGAATAAAATATCTCTCCATCACTGCTTGTTAGGGGCATCTCTTTTCTCCAGCATGAAAAGTTCGGGCTTTTGGCCCAGTTCCTAAAAAGAGAAAATTAAGATATACTGTATGTTCCTCTCCTTTCAGGAATCTATGGGTTTATGTCTCCAACTTTATCGAATTTAACACCAGGAAATTGCACAGGTTATACAAGAGGGCTAGCAAAAAAAGAGCCCAGGAACAGGAGGTAAGAACAGAGGGGTGTGTGTATGTTTGTGTTGTGCGGTAGAATGGAAGAGATACAAATATAAATAAAGAGAAGGAAGGAAAGGGGACATCTTGTGCAAAAGAAAACCTCAGGAACTAGAGGAATTCTGGTTGAGGATTTTAGGTGGCTCTTTCTTTTTTCTTTATCTTTCTTTTTCTTCATCAAACCTTGCTGATGAAGACATCTTTGGTCACAAATGAAGAGGTGGAGGGTGGAAAGCCTTAACACTTTCACCTTTCTTTCTTTCTGTTTGTTTCTTTAATCCTTTCCTCTAGAAGAGGCCCTTTCCAGTGAAGTCCCTCCTCCCCAGATCCTGGTTTATAAGACCCAAATCATTGTTACTGTTGGCCTTTTGAGTTTTCTGACAATGTTGTCTTTCTGCTCCGCAGGAACAGAAGAAGAAGAAGAAGAAGGAAGAGGTAACAGGTGCCAAGCGGCTTCGTCCAGAGACTAGTCAAGCTAGTCCAATGTCTCCTGTCCTCCATAGCCCTCTTGGCCAAAAGCTGCATCTGCCATCTCCTCACCCTTCCCAAATGCATGAACAAGAGAAGTATAACCAACCAAATAGAAGGCATTTCAGCCACACAGGTGAGAGATTATCAGCCTGTCCCAGCTTGGGCATTTAGGATGCTTCCTGTCATCCCCCTTCCAATATCCCTCCATCCCCCTCCCCATATTTTATGGCAGGCTGCCATCAAAGCAAAGCAGGGCTGAAGCGGTGTGATGGCAGATCTGACAAGAGATCTTCTTGAAGACCAGAGAAGCTCTGCCCTCTTTCCTGATGTCCCATCTAGCTTTCTGAGATGGGGGAGATGGCAATGCCTGACCATCCTTGGTCCCCTTACTGGAACCACATGGGCTACATGGTTCAAGGGCCTCCCAGTTTAACTCTGGATAGGCTGTTCCTGCTATGGATACTTTGATTATTGTGTTATTGTTCCTCCTCCTCCTTTTTCTTATTTTCTTAAAAAAGAGATAAATCAAATGAATAGTAGACAAAGGCAGAAGTACAGATAACAAAGTCCATGTGGATAAGATCCTTGGGTTTCTTGTGAAAGAGTGCTAGCTTCTCCCCCTTCCTTGTCATGCAGGACGAAGTGAATGGCAGAGGGATCCCCAATATAATTACAGTTGGAATGCCTATACAAATTGGGGCAGAAACCGGTACCACCCATACGAGCCCCGCTGGCAGAGGGATCACCGGTATGCGGCACAAAGAGAACAGTATCGGAGCTCAGGAAACTACCAGCCCAGCAATATGTCTAGAAAACGCCCTTATGATCAGTACAGCAGTGAGCGTAATTACCACGGACACCCGGACTACAGGTGAGGTGCTAAGCAGGCCATTCGGCTAGTCAGCATGCCAAAAGCAGTGAATGGTGTTAGACACAAAGATCATGGAACGGAGATTGCAGGGACTACTAGAACTGTAGGGTTGGGTTAGGCTCTACCTGCCCTCTTACACCAACAATGCCCCAGATGGGGTTATTTTGAGTCTTTTTGAGTACTACGAATGGTTGAGGGAGATAGGTATGTCTAGCCTATGGATGAGCTCGTTAAAAAGAGATCCAACCTAGAAATAAGGAGAAATTTCCTGACAGCAAAAGCAATTAAGCAGTCAAATAGCTTGCCTGCTGGGGTTGTGGGTGTTCCATCGGTAGAGGCTTTCAAAAACAGGCTGGACAACCATTTGTTTGGGAAAGTGTGTTAGCTTGGGCTCCAACTCTGCTGTTGTCCATCTTCTTTCCTTCTTCTAGTCTCTAGATACTGCTGAACTGGGCTGACATTCCTGTTCTCTTCCATGCCTTTGGCACCAGAGGGAGTTAAGCATCCCAAGATCTAGACAGGGTCATTTTTGCCTCTTCTGTTGAGTTGAATGATTTAGATTTATTATTAGAGAATGTTTTGAGTTCTTCTTCTTTCCCCTCCAGGTACTGTCACGAATCAAAGAGGAGAAGGTTAGATGAATTCCGGCCCCAGAATTACCAAGATTATCGGAGGATGCCTGATTATAGACCTCCCTCGAGTTATCATGGGCAACGGCCATCCGACCATTACAGGCCTTTCCACCCAGACAAACCGGCTGATTACAAGCAACTCCTTCCCCCTCCTCACTCCCAGCTGCCTGACCCTCGCTCTCCAGCTTCTCAGAAATCTCCGCTTGGTGTCAAGTCTCCCACCCAGCATCACTCATCTCTGGATAAGCCCTTAGAGCATCAGAACAATCCAGAGTATAAGTGGAGTGGCCGGAAAACCTAGAGGCCCAGAAGCAGATGCAAACGGAAAGAGCTAGTCCGGCCCGAGGAAACACCAGTTACAGGGCCATCAATACAGTGCTGTAGAGCTTTTTGCTGTAAGAATTGGAAGTGGGTCAGAAGAACTGGATCCACCAAGGGGCCTGAATTTTAGGCCCAAATTTGCCTCCCATTTGTATAATGGCTGAACGTTGGGAGTGGTCTTCCCTGCACCAAGGGACCTCTAGGGAACAAGGTCAAGTCTACCTCCTATGTTTTGGAGTGAAGATTTTGCGTTTCTGTCGGTAATGCCAACTTGAGTTCTGGACTTTGGTGCATAAAGTCATGGACCTAAAGGGAAAATGAAATCCCTATGACTAAATGCAGTAACTAATATTTATATTTGTGACATAGGAATTTGCCAGTCAAAGTGATTTCCAATGTAAATATGTTATTTATAAAGTCTGTATTAAATTTTTAAGCGCCTTTACTTTGGATTGTTGTACATTAAAAGTTGAGTTTTTCAGAAATTGGAATTTCCATGTCTCTTTTTCCCCCCCAATAGTTGTCCTGGGGTTATTTAACTGATGGTTTTTTGGTTTGAAATTGTGTTGAAAATATTGAAGAGTTTTATTACTGCAGCTTAAAAGCCTGATTCTAGATAGTGAAGACAAAATTATCCTCATTCATTTGTTCTTATTCTTCACCTCCTTTTTTATATTGCTTCACATTTTCTAGATTTATTTTCTTCTTTTTGCTTCTGACATCAAATTGAGCTCTTCTCTGAAAAGTATCCCAGTAGTTTGAAAAAGATATCAATGCAGAAATTTGAAATTACACCAAAGGTTATACAGTATATGACTGAAGGTATCTTCCCCATGACAGCTCTATTCTAACTGAAAGCTGATGACACATTTTAAATTTTTTTAATTGATATTTGGTTTTCTGAAGTTGGTAATTATTTTGGCAGCAAGGTGAGCTGGCTTTTACAGTTTATTAGCCAATTCAACAAACAGAACAAACGTGATCCAGTTCATGCCATTTTTTTTCATCCTAAAGATTGCATCAACAGAGATTCAGGACTGCGTTATTGGGAAGAAAAAGAAATTTATTTGCATTTTTTAAAATCAATAAATAATTTACAATATGTACATCAAAACACCCCATACAATTTTCACACACATGCAATAAGCTGGAAAGGGAGGCAATGTGTTTGTTATTATTCAGATTTTCATTCGGAGCCTCTTGGGTCTTCATAGGCTGAATTCACTCAGAAGCTAAAATTTGACTGAAGATAATAAAAAATAAAGTGCTTTGTTAATAATTAGAGATTTAAGAAACAATAGCCCAACACCTGGGAAATGGTTTTAGAGCTCACCATAATCAGAGAAATAAGTTGAGGGGGAATGAAAGATGACAATTGGTTAAGAAAAACCTCCCAATTTGTTACATTTTACTGTTTTCAAGAATTTTGATTTATGAAATGCTAAAATGAAATGCCATTTTGATAGTGGCCAGTTAATTTGGATTAAAGTAGTCCTCCTCTTGAAGTGACATCATTGGCTGTGGGTTATAGGAGTTGTAGTTAGCATGGGTTGTGAGGTAAACCATTTTTGAGGAAAATTTCATGTGTGGAGCGAGTTCTCACCTTCATTGCAAACAGGGTGATAACTCAGGTTTCCATTGTTGAACTGTGTACATTCAGCCAAAGATTTCCACATATGGTTTATCCAGTTCCTTAAATACTACTTAGGCAAAAACATTTTTTTTTAAATCGCACTGCATTTCTTCTGATGCAGCTTGGAAGAAGCTGCAAAAGATAATTGATGGAAATTTGGAAAAAATGTCACGGAAAAGCTGGGTGGCTATTGTGTTAATGGACTGTGTTTCAGAACTGAATGGAAATGGGTGCCATAGGATTATCAAAGCAGGCATGAATTGTGAAGGCAAGCCGACCTTCACCCTTCACAGTCAGACATTCCTGGGATCTAACTACCATCTAGGATTTTTACTCCAAGCCAACTTGCCTGAAATGCCATCTAAATAGGGTCAATGGTGATAAAACCTGGCAACTAGGCACTGTATGCAGAGCATGCCCCCGACCCCAGTACCACCAGGCTCTGTAATGAAATGAAAAGTATGGCAGCCCACCTGGGACATCTATTGAACTATCTTTCTTCTCCAAATGTATTGGGATGTCCACCTACGATCAAAAAGGCCACGGTAGAAATCACCTGTTTGCACAGAATTTCACCTGTGTTGTGATTTCATTACAGATGCAACTATATAGTGATGTATGTGATGTCATTCTAGCTTCTTCTGAACACCTTCAGCAAGTTGGAGAAGGTCCGTCCAGACTACAAGTTTGCAATAACTCAGAACAATTGCAGTTACAACTGTAGAAGGTGGAGGATTGTAAGCATCTTGGTGGAGACAATACAGGAAGTCCTCAACTTACAACAGTTCATTTAGTGACCGTTCAAAGTTACAACAGCACTGGAAAAAGTCATTTACGGCCATTTTTCATGGTTACGACCTTTGACGCATCCTCATGATCATGTGATCAAAATTCAGACGCTTGGCAACTGGTTCATACTTAGGATCGTTGCTGTGTCCCAAGGTCATGGGATCATCTTTTGTGACCTTCTGACCAGCAAAGTCAGTGGAGAAGCTATGTTCACTTAACAACCAGGTTACTACCTTATCAACTGGAGTGATTCACTTAACAACTGTGGCAAGAAAGGTCATAAAATGGGGCTAAATTCACTAACCCTAACCATTAACACCACTTGTTAGACCTTCTGACCTACCATTTTAGCAAAATCAAATGTGGGCAGAGAGAGCCATCCATCTTGACTTCCTAGGCATTGAAAATGTGGGAAGAGAGCACCCTGTCTCCCCTACGACCCTCTCTAAGTGACCCCAATTCGGTTTCCTCAAACTGACACAAAACAATGGAGAAGACAATCATGTCCACTGATGAACCAATCATGAAGAGAAGTAATAAAAGTATTCCTTTAAATCACGGCCCCCAAACTTGGCAACTTTAAAACTTGTGGACTTCAACTCCCAGAATTCTCCAGGCAGCTATGCTGGCTAGAGAATTCTGGGAGTTGAAGACCACAAGTCTTAAAGTTGCCAACTTTGAAGACCTCTGCTTTAAATATTTTAGGAGGGAAGCAGGGGAATCCCATCTCTTTCCTCACTTGGCAAAATGACCATGTGTAAGATTTAGTATGTGTTCAACTTACTGCACATTAAAAAAAGATAAAATTTGAGCTGGCAGATGATTAGACAGATGTTCATGCTTGAAGCACAGAAAAACATGGCTTTGTGTATATCTGGATGTCCTTCTGGTGTTGTGATGGTTAGATAGGGCTCACAATTTAGGAGCAGACTGAGCTCACTTTCAAAGGGTTCCCTAAAACTTGCATGTTGTCAAATTACACAGCAAACACACCCACACAATATGTCCCCTTCCCAAGAACGGGGATACACCCACCATGGTGTATTCAAAATAGAAAGGGACCAGGATAGGTTTTAGGATGGGAGACTTCTCATCTGGCACCTGGACCTAAACCCAAGATAATGTTTCAAAGATTCCTTAGCTCCGGTGTTCCAAAGAAAAAACATGGACCTAAAGAGGGTGCATCTTGTAAAATGGTATTTCCAGAATACGGAGGCAGACCTTCCATCTCCACCTTCATCCCTCGAATAAAAGAATGGCATTGTTTATGAGGCCTACCCATCTTCTGGGAAACACATAGCTTCCTGACGATAATTGATTTATGATCTATGACCCATCACTTGTTTGAATGTAATACGAGTTTATGCACCGGAGACAAATTCCTTCTGTGTTCAATCACACTTGGCCAATAAAGAATTCTGTTCTCTAATACAAGACCCGAATGGTACAGTAATGCCACCAACTCAGCAGGCAGCCTTCTCAGCAGGGGGAGTGAGTGGAACAGCTCATCATGCCCACTGCAGAAGCAGGAAGGAACAAGTCATTGGGGAAGAAGGTGCAACTGCGGGTCTGAAAACCAACACCACCGAAAAAGATGTCCCAGCTCTCTTATGGATTGGCATGGTTTGTTTTTCAAAATGAAAGACTTGGGGATTATGTCAGCCAGAAGATTGGCACCTAGAGATGGCATGGACTGGAGTAATACTGGTCTAGTTCCCTAGCTTATTTTTCTAAGTACCAGAACAGGAGTGGACAACGAGTTTGAAAACAGGACAAGTGTTGTGGTTCTCGAACCACGCCCAAGAGTTGGGAAGAAACACAATCTGCTCAACATTGCCCATGAAACCAGGTCAACCCTCCCACTCCTCCCCAGTTCATTCTCCACTGAAGCGAAAGGAAGCCATTTTCTATGAAGGAGACCAAAATGGAGTGAGCGAGGAAGGAAATGAGTTTGTAGGGGTGGTGTCTGCCCAGAGGAGGTGAAGGGACAATCAAAACCTTGCAGATTGGTTCCTAGGCACCATTCGTCTGGAAGTGGAGGGAAATGCCACTGATACACCCACCCATCCAAGAGCAGCTGCCAGCAGCTGCCCAAGCCAAACTGGAGATAAGTGTGCACCAGCAGGCTCCCATGCACAAGGATGCAACCACGCGAACCCATTTTTCATGAGCAGGATGCAAAATACAGACCAAGGCCATGGGACTCTGCCCATGTCTGGCCCACTTAGGGACTCTTTGAACAGTCTTCTGTCGTCTCCAAGCCACTGTATGCACAGTCCAGAAGCAACAGTTCCGGTTGCCTCTCCAAACACTATTATACAAATGCCATTGTCAGTGAAAAAGGCATTCAAGAAAAGTGAGAAGGAAGAGCTCTCCATCATGTGTAGCAAGTGGAGGAGGAAGAAAGGTGGCTGATGTGGCCCTTGACAACCCTTCCACATGGAGGAGGCCTTCGTTGACAGGAAGATGTTGACAGGAAGTTCCCAAGTCATGTTTTCTAGACATACCTGGGTCAACACAATCCCCGGTTGCTTCAGTTTCACACCTGCCCCAAACCGTAACAGTGTTCCTCAGTTTCCCAGCTCCACCAAGTGTGTCTGGGCCAGTCTACAAGAAAAGGGATGGACTTTGATTCAAGCATAAGAATGCCAAGAGCGAAAGAAACAGAGCCATGGAAAGCTCGGAGGTGGCCATATCGCCTGACTCCAAGTCTCGTGTCCTTTCAAACAGGTGAAGCTTGTCTTTGTTGGAGTGGAGCATCTTGACGTCTTCAAAAGCATAATAAGCAGCAAGGGTGAAGTTGACGTCGCCGGTTGTCAAGAGATCAAAGACACAAGACTGGAAGTACAAATCCTCAACCGGAAGCTTTTCTTTGCATTTGGCTGTGGCCGATTCATAGGTGAAGACCTCCTGTGAAGAAGATGGGTTTGAGCCTTTCCGGTGAGGGCGGTTTTCAGTAGCCTTTGGGGTGGAAGGGAAGGCGTGGAAGTCTAGCTGCTGGTTGAGTGGACAACCCCGGAGGCAAAGATAGAGGCCCTGGTTGTCTCCGTCCTCCACAGCTTTCACGACCTCCTCTGGCATCCGGACGGCAAAAGTGAGGTAGCGACCGACTTGCCTCACGACGATGGTGGTGCCAATGTATTTGGCCTGGATCTCAATGTGTTGGCCAGAGACCTTCTCGGTGATCTTCAGACTGTTGGCGCCATGCTTGTCACCGCCATTCTTCGAGCCATCAGCAAAGGCTGCTGGGAGTTCATCCGTCTCTGCCTGGTACACCTTTTGATCCACACACTCCTGGAAGCTCTTGAAAATAATAGTGAGCTGGTGGGAATGAAAGGCAAAAGGTTACTGACATTGGCAAGACGGTCTAGATCTGTTCATAACCCACCCATGTTTGTTGTACCAGGCCTGAACGCTCAATTTCTCTCTTCTGCTAGTTGTCCTAACATATTTTAAATCTTAGCTTAGGGATGTGATCAGAGACGGGTTCCTAATTTTTTTACTACCACTCTGTGGGTGGGGCTTATTTTGTGGGTGGGGCTTGCCAGCCATGTGACTGAGTGGGCGTGGCTTCTCGGACTGCTGAAGGGAGGGGAACTGAGATAGGTCCTACCGCCCATTCCCCCTCCCCTCAGCAGCTCGAGAAGCCTCAAACGTGCGAAAATGCGCTCCCTCAGCCATCCTCCCCTGCTTGGACTCACTGTGGGGTAGGAAGGCAGCGCATGAGCAGTGCCGGAAACTCAGCTTCTGGGCATGCGCAGAAGATTTTTTTTAAAAAAAATATTATTATTTTAAAAATGGCGGCACCCAGGCACCGGCAACCGACCGCACCGGTATTGTGACATCACCAGCGGGCCGCTACCGGTACTATAGAGTGGACCGCACTGGTAGGAACCCACCACTGGATGTGATCAATGATTTTATGATGCCATTGAACTGGGAGAGGCCCAATTTTTCCGTTTGTTTAGAAATATTGGATACCTTTAAAGGGCAACCCCCTTTTCGTTTTTGAACCCCTCCAAAGTAGGGAAAATTGCCCTTATTCAAGTATTTCAGGGAGGCCTAAAGAATGAAATGAGAGTTCTGAGCCTCTGCAAGCGGTTTTAAATCCCCCAAACAAGCACGTGTTGGACATTCTTGGACCCCAGAAGGATGATGTGGAGGCCTCCAGAACAAGCCAACTCAATTTTGATGAGAAGTCAAGGAAAGCAAGCTTTTCCAAAACATCCACAAGAGGTCAGATTCTCCAAGCCATGCTATGCTATGGGGACATTCCTACCTTGGTGGTGGCCGTTGCCAGGGAGCCAGGCAAGACAGGAGTGTTGGTAACTTGCACATTCAGGTAGTTGTTGTCAATGAGCGGCCAGGCCCCTTGGATTTTGCATGTCTGGAAGCTGTCCGAAAACGTCCGCAGGTGGGGGTCTCCAAACAGCCCACAGTGGGTGTAGTTGGGGCGCAAGGAGTGTTTGTGGAAGCTACGTTCATAATGGCAGCTCTCGGGGCTGTCCGAGCGCTCCTGGCTGTCGCCCCGGGGCAGCGGGGGGAGGCGAGGCTGAGAGGTGGGCCCATCTTTGGAGCAGTTGTGTTGGGTCATGAGATCATCGATGCCGTGGACTGCAGAGTGGTAGAAGAGGTCTCCCCGGCAGGTGCGAGCTGTGTGGTGGGTGCAGAGGGCATAGGCGCGCAGGGCAGGGCAGAACTCAGGAGCATCTTCAGCGGCCGGGAGCTGCGTCCCCGAGGTTGCGGCCAAAAATTCAGAGTTGCACTTCATGATCTTGCATGGAGACATGGCTAAGAGAAAGAGAGAGAAGAACACACCTGTTGGAAGTGTCCAGTGAGGCATTCCAATCTACCTATACAGGGAGTCATCAACTTACAGCAGTTCCAATAATGGAGAATATTTGTAGCTCAGGGTTGAAGTGAGAGGTCCTTGGTTGGTCTCCGAACTTGGTTGTTTTTTCTTGCAGACGTTTCATTTCCCTAACTAGGTAACATCATCAGTGCTAGAAGGGAGTGGGGTTTGCAGAGTGGAAGGGAGGAGGAGGAGGAGGAGGACGGTGCAAACCCCACTCCCTTCTAGCACTGATGATGTTACTTAGTGTGGGTAATGAAACGTCTGCAAGAAAACAACCAAGGTCAGAGAGCACCAAAGACCACACCGTACTCCGCCACCGCCGCTGCCCCCTTTCCACCCCAAAACCTCACTCCCTTCTAGCATTGATAATGTTACCTAGTTGGGTGATGAAACGTCTGCAAGAAAACAACCAAGGTCAGAGAGCACCAAAGACCACACCGTCCTCCTCCGCTGCCACCACCCCCTTTCCACCCCAAAACTTCACTCCCTTCTAGCACTGATGATGTTATCTAGTGTGGGTAATGAAACCTCTGCAAGAAAACAATCAAGGTCAGAGAGCACCAAAGACCACACCATCCTCCTCCTCCGCCGCCGCCCCCTTTCCACCCCAAAACCTCACTCCCTTCTAGCACTGATAATGTTACCTAGTTGGGTAATGAAACGTCTGCAAGAAAACAATCAAGGTCAGAGAGCACCAAAGACCACACCGTCCTCCTCCTCCTCCGCCGCCCCCCCTTCCACCCCAAAACCTCACTCCCTTCTAGCATTGATAATGTTACCTAGTTGGGTAATGAAACGTCTGCAAGAAAACCAACAAGCTCAAAGAGCACCAAGGACCCCTCATTACAACAGCTTTTTCAGTGACCATTCAAAGTTTCAACGGCACAGAAAAAAAAGTGACTTATGACCGTTTTTCACACTTAAGACCATTGCAGCATCCTCACAGTCACATGATTTACATTCGGATGCTTGACAACTGATTCATGTTTATGACGGTTGCGGCATCCTGGGGGTCATGGGATTCCCCTTTTGCGGCCTTCTGGCAAGCAAGGCCAATGGGGAAACCAGATTCACTTAACAACTGTGTTACTAATTGAATAACCGCAGGGATTCACTTAACAACTGTGGCAAGAAAGGTCATAAAATGGGACAAAATTCAACAAATGTCTCACTTAGCCACAGAAATTTTGGGTTCCATTGTGGTCGTAAGTTGAGGACTACCTGTATTGAGTTCCTGCAAAGCCCCGAGCACCAAACAAACCAATTTTCTTGGTTAAACACATACAATTGCAGTCCTGCATTTGGGGCTCTAAGAGGAAAAATGGAAAGTCACTAAAATTAGCAATAGCAATAGCACTTAGACTTATATACCGCTTCACAGTGCTTTACAGCCCTCTCTAAGCGGTTTACAGAGTTCAGCCTTTTGCCCCCAACAATCTGGGTCTTCATTTTACCGACCTCAGAAGGATGGAAGGCTGAGTCAACCTTGAGCCTGGTGAGATTTGAACAGCTGAACTGCTGAACTAGCAGTCAGCTGAAGTAGGTTGCAGTGCTGCTTTTAACCACTGCACCACCTCGGCTCCTTGTTGGAACCCAAAATTGTTGGGTTCGCAAGGGGAACGCTGAGAAAGACATTATCCTAAAATTCCTGACTCGGCTCTTTTTTCTTTAGAGTTAATGAGCTGGCAGGTCTGATAAAAAAATAAGAATAAAACCACTTCTCTATTCAAACAGAGGCAGTGGAGGTGGTAGGGAAAAATTGGGAAGTGACTAGGAGATACTGTGCAAGGCCCCTAGGGGGAGATATCGCTCTACGGATTTTACGGATTTCAACTGAAGGAATGAATGTATAATAGGCTTTGCTGTTTCACTCCTCTCTCCATATAAGGCCAGATTTCCAAAGGCAGGTGTCACGCATAAACTCAGCAAGCATACGAGGGAGTATGCCTCGGTTCTATGTGAGCGGGAAAGAGATCAAAACAGAACAACCACTGAGTCCTTTTCTCAATGTTGCAGACAGTGAAACCCACAGGTTGCATCAGGCTCAACAACTTCTGTTTTCCTGGTTTTCTGATCTGTTACGTGTGCGATTGTGTTGGCTCCACCACAAGTGTCAGGATCCCCAGATAGGAAATCTGGCGTGGTCTTACCAGACCATACCTAGTAGAAACCTTTTCAGGTTGCCACAAAAGATGATTCTTGGAAGCCAAGAAGTTTTTTCGATTCTTTTCCTGCAACAACTAGTCATCTGGAGCTGCGTTATTCTTTAATGAGCTTAATAATAGCAATAGCACTTAGACTTATATACCGTTTTACAGTGCTTTACATCCCTCTCTAAGCAGTTTACAGAGTCAGCCTCTTGCCCCCAACAATTTGGGTCCTCATTTTACCCACTTCGGAAGGATGGAAGGCTGAGTCAACCTTGAGCCTGGTGAGATTCGAACTGCCAAACCCTCTTCTCTCTGCATTAGCTGGTCTTCTGCTAAAGCTACCCAACTTAACAGAATAGTAGAGTTGGAAGGGACCTTGGAGGTCTTCTAATTCAACCCCCTGTTCAAGCAGGAGATCCTATAGCCGTGATGGCGAACCTATGGCACGGGTGCCACAAGTGGCACGCGGAGCCATATCGGTGGGCACGCGAGCTCAGGTCCGGCGTGCATGTGTGCACCAGCCGGCTGATTTTCGGGCCTTCTGGGCCCACTGGGAGTCGGGAAACAGGCTGTTTCCAGCCTCCAGAGGGGGCGGGGAAGGCCGTTTTCGCCCTCCCCAGGCTCCTAGAAAGGCTCTGGAGCCTGGGGAGAGCGAAAAATGGGCGTGCCATTGCATGCTGGGAGCAGGGGGGGTCATGCGTGCATGTGCGGGGGTGCATGGAATTATGAGTGTGGGCACGCACACACGTGATCCCCCACATTCCCCCCCCCTTTTGGCACGCGAACCAAAAAAGGTTCGCCATCACTGTCCTATACCATTTCAGACACATGCTTGTCCAGTCTCTTTTTAAAAACCTCCAATGTTGGAGCACCCACAACTTCTGGAGGCAAGCCGTTCCACCCGTTAATTGTTCTAACTGTCAGGAAATTTCTCTTTAGTTCTAGGTTGGTTCTCTCCTTGAATTACTTTCCATTCATTGCTTCCTTTCTTGCCTTCTGGTGCTTTGGGAAATAGGTTGACCCCCTCTTCCTTGTGGCAGCCCCTTAGATATTGATACACTGCTATCATGGCACCCCTAGTCCTTCTTCTCATTAAACTAGATGTACGTTTTAGTCTCCAGTCCCCTAATCATCTTTGTTGCTTTTCTCTGCACTCTTTTTAGTGTCTCAACATTTTTTTATATATCGTGGCAACCAAAACTGGATGCAATATTCACTTCTTAGATTCCAGGGAACACCATCTACTTGATCAACCAAATAATCAGACAATCTTATGTGCTGGAAGTTTATTCTCTTGAAAACCCCACATAAAGCTTTCGGCTAGGCTGGCTCAAAATAATTCAAGGAATGAAACAAGCATGTCTTGAATTCACAGTCATGGAACCAAATACAGCTCGCCTCCCACAACATGTTTAACCAGGCCGCTTACAAACCAAGCAGTTCCATTTGTGTCCACCACCTGCTAAGCTGGGTTTTCAGTTTTGGGTTGGTTTTTTTGTTTTGTTTTAGGTGGTGTGAATCCAGCCCACTCCGTTTGTGACTCAAAGGGCTGGATGAACTCAGAGAATGAATGTGCTGATGAGATAAGCATGTTAAGCACGATGTGGGATTCTATCCTTAGAAACCATAATTGGACTAGAACTCGCTTTGAGAGCCGGGATCATCTCCCTTCCTTCCCTAACTTCCTCCACCCCCTCCACCCCCGCCCCTCATTCAGCCGAGATTTGGACCCAGAGTGAGGCTGAGCTTTTTCTGGCGGAGAGCCTGTGCAGCTGTTGGATCACATTCTGTATCTTTTCCTAGCACAAATGCTCTTGTGACTCAGGCATTTTGGCCAGAGAGCAGGAAGCGAAGTTGACATGGCTTGCAGGAAAGATGTGGAGACTCTTGAAAGAGTGCGGAGAAGAGGAACAAGGAGGATTAGGGGACTGGAGGCTAAAATATATCAGGAACAGTTGCTGGAATCGGGTGTGTCTGATTCCATGAAAAGAAGGACTTAAGGGTGACGTGATAGCAAGTGTTCCAACATCTCAGGGGCTGCCACAAAGAAGAGAGAGTCAAGTTATTTTCCAAAGCACCTAAGGTAGGACAAGAAGCAATGGGTGGAAACGGGTGGGATTCTACCGGTTCGGATTGGTTCGGGTGAACCGTATGCTCCGACGATCAGGTGGGCCTGCCCACCCACCTGCGCACTTTACTGACCTATATCTTCTCAGCTGATTCGCGCAGAGCAGATTGCCGCACCTCAGCTGTGTTTCTCCCCAGCAGTAACGCGGAAGGTAAGTTTTCATAAAACTGTGCACATGCACGAAGTGTGCTTCAGGCACGTGTGCGCACGCGCAAAGAACGCGATCCCCAAACCGGTTGTTAAACCGGCAGGATCCCACCACTGGGTGGAAACTACCATATTTTTCGGAGTCACATCAGCGGTGGGTTGCTCACGGTTCGGGCCGGTTCTTAGAACCGGTAGCAGTGGCTGGAGGCTCTGCCCACCTGCCCGGGACGCTTCTGCACGTGTGCAGAAGCGTTGCACACATGTGCGAACGGGTGGTGATCTAATTTAGAACCCAACACTGCTTCACGTGCTGCCTGAATCCCATGGATAGGGCTTCATTTGTTTGTGTGGGCCAGTTTCTGGCATGCGGCGGCTCGGTACCGGTCCACGGACCGGGAGTTGGGGACCTCTGGTCTAGTCCATGAATTCTAATCAAGGCACTGTATTTTGCCATCTCTGCTAATTCGATCAATTTCGTATAGTGACTGTTTAAAGTTAACAACAGCCGTGAAAACAGTGACTTACAGCTGAGCGTCAAAACTGTCACAACATCCTCACAGATACACGATCACAATTTGAGCGCTCGACAATCCACATGTGTGTATGATGGGTCCCTGGATCGTGGGACTGCCATTCACAACCGTCCCAGCTAGCTTCCGACAAGCAAAATAAACGGGGAAACTGGATTCGGTTAACGTGCAGTGATTCGCTTAACAACCTTGTCAAAAAAAAAAAGCTTGCAAAATCGGGCGTAACTCCCTTCATAACTGCCTTGCTTAGCAGTGGAAATCCAGCTGCCAATTATGGCCATAACCTGAGGACTACCTGTATGAAGTCCCGTTAGGTTCTTTTTTTTTAAGGCTTAGGAGGGTTGCCATTTCGTCCTTTGTTTGGCTTGGTTTTAATTTTATCACGTTGCTCTTATTATATTGCTTTACCATTTTTTCCCCCAACTCTCTTTGGGTTGTTAATAAATCCGAAAGTTTTATCTGGAGCATCCCGTCCTGAGATCAGGCTGGAAAAAAACACTCCCTAGCATCTGAGCTGCATCCCCTGCCACCCCCCCAAAGAAACCCTAGCCAAAATACTTTTGACAGAAGGCAGTGCTGGCAGAGCTCTGGAAGAACTCATTTGAACAGTAGCCAAGAAAGCTCTGTTTGTTCAATTCTGCATAATCCATTTTCCATCGACTCAGAAATGCATTTGGGTTCCAGCCACGGATGACTTAGCATAGGAGCAGGCAGGCTGCTTTGTGTCTGCTGCTTGGAAAATTAAGACAAAAAGTGGGGGCAAATATTCCGGAGGTTGGTGAGACAAAGTCTGCCCTGGGCCCAGAGTTTCCCCAAATAATTGTCTCTTATTTGCAAAGCAACGCGAAAGTGTTTATATACAGGATGCAATTTTGCACACACACGCGCCAATTAAAAACAAAACTGATACGGAACATGATGTAGGGGAGGGGGGGGAATCTTGAGCATTTCAGTTCTTATTCAATTTTATCCCTTTAAAAACAGCCAGATGCTCGTCCTTTTGGTTGATCCGACCATCTGCTCACGTTGGCACCAAGCGTTGATTTTCAAAGTGGCTAATTGAATGAGCCTCCCCATTCACAGGCAAAGGCGTCCGTTTAGACACCTACACTCACAGCAAAATAAAAAATAAAAAAAATCATATTACGGCTTTGTGGAATTTTTTTGCGTCAATCACAGTCGCCCTACATCGGATGGATGATCTTTGCTGAGATCTGCAAGCTGGCTAAGCAGTTTGTCTGAGGGGAGGGTGACCGGGGAATAAACCGTCAGCAAAACCAGACGAAATGATGCAGCCAAAATAAGAGGAAGCCAAGAAAAATTACACAGACATCCTCAGTGCGCAATGCACAGACAGGCAAGTTCACAGAATCTATGTTTTCTGGGTGCAGAATATTCTTTGGATCGCAGAGTATCCGTAACCTTTCTTTCACAAAAAGTAACACATCCTTGACATATGTCACTGCAGGTACTCACAAAGACGATGGGTGTCGTTGTGCAATCAACATGTATAGAGTCCGGGGCCTCAACCACACAATTGCAGCCGCCATCTTAATTTTTTTTGACCCACCCATACTCAAACATCCCGGCATTCCACCAGCCCCGTTTCTGCTCTATTTACAGACGAGAAAGTGTTCGCGCACTGCATGCATACCTCCAAATCTTTGACTACATATCCCAGTGTCCACAGCAGGGGTGGGTTCTAACTTACCTCGCTGCCGGTTCACTTCCTCCTGCACCACGTGGCCATGCCTCGTGGCCACGCATGCGCAGTGCCGAAAAATCTGGAAAAAAAATCCCCCCCAAAAAAGCCAAAACCAAGATGGTGATGCATGCGCAGTGCCGGAAACTTGGCTTCTGCGCATGCTCAGAAGAAGAAAATTTTTAAAAAAAATTTTTTTTAAAAAAGATGGTGGCGCCCACGAACCGGTTCCGTGACGTCATCGTGACATCACCAGCGGGTTGCTACTGGTCCGAACCAGGAGAAACCCACCTCTGGTCCACAGCAAGGGAGGGCAAGAGCGAGGGATGCTGGAAGAACTTAGCTGCACCATTGAAGCTTGTGTGTTAAGTGCCCAATGCCCAAACAGCACATTTGCACCTAAGCTGTGAATTTCCTTTGCCCCCCCCCCCCCCAAGCATCATGGCTACCAGCCTTCAGATCTGGCTGAGTTCACCCCACAGGTAAGTCCAGACATAGATGTGGTCCTTTCTGTTGCAACCAGCCCATCTCTTCAACGCAGAACATAATTTGTTTAGCAGCACATTATGGCAACAGCGCAAATTAGTTTTGCAGCGTGTTGTACCAGAACTGTGGCTTATCTCTGATAAACTTCATCAGTCAAACCACTGGGGAGTTTTACAGCCTGAATCCACCCTCTTTGAGGGGGATGGAATGGTGTCATCACACCTGCTTTTGAAATTTGACATGTGTTTATTTCTTCGGTCAATGATCAACAACATAAGGTAGTAACAAGAGAGATAAAAGACAGCAATTACAATCATGATCTACAGGGAGATGTGGGTGCAATTATAGATTAGCAACTGCAAAATAAATCAAATATGGTATACTCTAAGCACCTGCATTATAATACTACATTTCTTTGTCTAACACAAATAAATCTAATATAATAGAACTATACATTAAAATATATGTAAAAATTATCAGAAAATAACTAAGCAAAAGATTGATTAAAAATAAGGGCGTTTGGTTATTTAGCTGAGGGTTCTCTAACCTTGGCAACTTTACGACTTGTAGACTTCAACTCCCAGAATTCCTCAGCCAGCGAGGAATTCTGGGAGTTGAAGTCCACAAGTCAAGTTGCCAAGGTTGGAGACCCCTGGTTTTAGCTGGTTTTTCCCTTATTATCATTGCAGCAGCACCAAATTCTGTTACTGTACGAGAGAGGTGGGTGAACATCAGTCCTGGAAAAAACAGTCCACATAGAAATTATCTGATCTACCTAAACATCACCTACCTTTGAATAAGGGGCTAGACTGAAAAAGGAGAGCCCACCTCTCTCCCCATTCTGGCCATTCTCGGCTGAAAGGGAATCCCTGCATTTTAGGAGCCTTTCAGCCCCTGGCCCTTTGACCTGGGAATAGCAGCCAAAGAAGAACTGCGCATCCCTCCCCTCTGGCAGCACAAAAGGAGCAGGGGTGGGTGTGAGGGAGGGCAGAGGTCCTGCAAAACTGACCCAAAGAACTAAGGGAGAATTGCAAGGGGAGGCAAAGGCCCCTGAAAACAGCAGCACTGGAAAAACTGGGGACAATGGAAGAAGTATCTATGGCCGAGATGGCGAACCCATGGCACGCGTGCCAGAGGTGGCACGCAGAGCCCTCTGTGGGCACGCGCGACGTCGCCAGCTGCTCTTCTGGTTTTGGCCAGCTGGTCTTCGCGGGTGCCGGAAAATGGTCAAAAACCAGGCCATTTTTCGGGCTGTTTTCAGTCGTTTTCTGGGCCGTTTTCCGGGCTATTTTCCCAAAAAAATTGCCCCCAAAATAGGCAGAAAAACTGCCTGAAAAACAGGCATGCACACGCCAGCCAGCTGGTCTTTGGTGTTTCTGGTGCTCCAGCACGCACACATGCACGCACGTTCCGGTTTGGGCACTCAGTCCCGAAAAGGTTCGCCATCACTGGTCTAAGGAGATTCTCAGTCCTCCAGGTCATGGTTGTCCCAAAGGTGCTTTTTTTTTTTCAAGAGGCAACTGGACTTTCTGGTTTTCTCTTTGAAAAGGTTTTGCTTCTCATCTAAGTCTAAGAAGAAGATTCTTCGGCTCAGAGCACCTTTGGGGACAATGGAAGGTGACCGGCTGGGGTCTCCAGCAAAGAGAAAAGGGAAGAAGAGAAAAAAGACCCATAGACCAATTCCCACTTTGTGCAAGGGAATCGGGTCAGGTTTCCATGGCGAGGCTGGAGAAGAGGTATAATAATCTTCCCAATGGATACCACCAGCATTTTGATCTTCAAAAGGCACTTGGCTATTTCTCTATCTCAGGGGTCCCCAACCCCCGTTCCATGGACCGGCACTGGGCCACGGCATGCCAGAAACCAGGCCGCGCAAACAAGCGAAGCCCCATCCGTGGGATGCAGGCAGCACACGAAACCACACCTTTTCCGGTCCGTGGAAAAACCTCTCTCCATGGAACCGGTCCCTGGTGCCCCAAAGATTGTGGGGGGGCTGCTATATCTCAACTAATCCCCACAGATGTGTCTTTCCTTCTCGGTGGTGAATTTCCTGAACCTAATTAAAAGCCACTTAAATTTATGGCCGCCCCCACCCCACCCCTCCAATCCTGTGACCGGGAATCTGTCCTGTTGTTTTAAGGTTGGGTGAAGAAAACAATCCACTGTATTGATCTGAGTGAAACATCTGCTCCTGGTGTGAAAAACAAAGCAGACCCCTTTTGAAATGCAGCAGGAGGGGGAACCATGAAGAAATGTGAATTAAGCCAGTTTAAAAGTTTTGCAGGCCTGGAATACAAACAGGGTTCTGCATTAATAAACTGATGACAGAAGGCAAGAGGGCGAAACTTCATACGTGGCCCAACGGTTGAGTCAAGCACCTACGGGACATCTCAATTCTCCATCCAATTTTCAGGGCCAGAAATTGGATTGGACAACTTTTTTTTTTCAAATTTCTCCAGGGGAAAGAAAAATCCTTCCACCACTTCTCGATGACCTTCAGGGCTAGGAGTTTCCTCCTGAGGACTCGCTCTCCTCCCGCCTTGGAGCCTTTTTTAACGGAAGAACAGAGCGCTGCGGAAGGGACTGTCCAACGAGAGTGAGAACATGCATATGCTCTCCGAATTGAATAAGAGAGAGAGTGCAAGATTCTGCCAAGAAAGCAAAAGGCAGTATAGATAGTCCTCGACTTACAACAGTTTGTTTAGTGACCGTTCGAAGTCACAACGGCACTGAAAAACTGACTTACGACCTTTTTTTCACATTTACAACCGTTGCAGCCTCCCCATGGTCACGTGATCAAAATTCAGATGCTTGGCAACTGACTCGTATTTATGACGGTTGCAGTGTCCCAGGGACGGGGGGAATCATGTGATCCCTTTTTGCGACCTTCTTACAAGCAAAGTCCATGGGGAAGCCAGATTCGCTGACCAACGGTGTTACTAACTTAACAGCTGCATTGATTCACGTAACCACTGTGGCAAGAAAGGTCGTAGAATGGGACAAAGCTCATTTAACAACTGTCTCATTCAGCAACAGAAATGTTTGGGGTCAATTGTGCTTGGAAGGTGAGGATTTCCTATAATTGACTAACCAACAGAATAGTGTTTGCTATACTTCTTCTTCTACTCTCCTTCTTCTTCTATTCTTCTCCTTCTCCTCCCCCTCCTTTCTTTCTTCCTTTCTTCCTTCCTTCCTTCCTTCCTCTTTCTTTCTCTTTTTCTTTCTTTCTTTCTTTCTTTCTTTCTTTCTTTCTTTCTTTCTTTCTTTCTTTCTTTCTTTCTTTCCTCCTAATCCTCCTGTTTCTCTTTCTTTCTTTCTTTCTTTCTTTCTTTCTTTCTCTTTCTTTCTTTCCTTCTTCTCCTCCTCCCCTTCCTTCCTTCCTTCCTTCCTTCCTTTCTTTCCTCCTCCTCCTCCTCCCCTTCCTTCCTTCCTTCCTTCCTTCCTTCCTTCCTTCCTTCCTTCCTTCTTTCTTTCTTTCTTTCTTTCTTTCTTTCTTTCTTTCCTCCTCTTCCTCCTCCCCCTCCTCTTCCTCCTCCTCCTCTCTTCTGTCAACATTTGGCAAAATCTGACTTTCCCTCATTTAGGGTAACCCATTTCCAAAACCATAGAGTTGCCAGGCGTGAGGGTCCTGAGCTTGAGAAGGGGTGAAAGGGCGTCTTTTCCCAACTGCCACCCAGGACACAGTTTGACGTAGCAAAACTGAGCAGGAAGGAATTGCCTGGAAAAATTGGAGGAACGGCATTTGCACAAGGTAACCCTGGAGAGAAGGGCTGCTAACAAGCAACGTGATAAATGCGGATCTTGAAAAACTATCTTTCTCTCTACCGTAGACCCAGACAAGGCTCTCCCTCAGGGACCCATGTGTAATTTCTCCCCCCTGCCCCCAGCAAGGCTCTACTCACCCCACACCAATGCCCAAAGGCTAAAAGAAAAATGGAAAGCGGCTGAAATCGGAAGACAGATATTCTGGAAAGTTTAACAAATGTTCTAAATGCCTGGCAAATCATTCTTTTTTTTTCTCTTTCTAATGGAAAAAATCCAAATGGATTTGGACTGCTCTGATTTTGTGGGTTTTCCGAGCAGCTTCTCTCTCTCTCTCTCTCTCTCTCTCTCTCTCTCTCTCTCTCTCTCTCTCTCTCTCTCTCTCTCTCTCTCTCTCTCTCTCTCTCTCTCTCTCTCTCTCTCTCTCTCTCTCTCTCACACACACACACACACACACACACACACACACACACACACACCCCGAAGGAAGTGTCATGCAGAGATCCAGACATTCAGCAGAAGAGAATTCACAAACCTGGTCCGGGTTTTGCAATAGACTTGGCTCAAGTATTCCAGTTCTCCATTTCCATCCTTTGTATATTTTAATGATGTAATTCCTGGTTTTTTTTTTTTCATAAAAACAAGGGAGGGTCTAAGGCCCCACAAGCTGCGCACCCCAATACAGGTAATCCTCAACTTACAACAGTTCATTTAATAACCGTTCAAAGTTACAACTGCACTGAAAAATAGTGACTTACGACCGTTTTTCACGCTTACAACGGTTGCAACCTCTTCATGGCCACGTGATCAAAATCCAGACGCTTGGCAACTGACTCATACTTACGACGGTTGTAGTGTCCCTGGGTCATATGACCCCTCCCTTTTTTTTGTGACCTTCTGACAAGCACATTCAATAGGGAAGCCAGATTCACTTAACAACTTTTATTGCTAATTTAACAACTGTGGTGATTCCCTTAACAGCCATGATAACCAAAAGTCGTAAAATATAAATATTTTACGACTTTTAATATATAATTTATATTTTATATTATATAATATTTTAATATATATTTTATATATAAATAAATATATAAAAATATAAATAAAATGTAAGGGGCGTGCATAAGTGCACCAGCGTGCCTACCGTCCCTGTCCTAATGTTCCCTCTTATCAGTACCCATCTTATGTATATAAACAATGTTATATCTATGTATATTACCAACACGTACTTGACAAAAATAAATAAATAAAATAAATAAATAAATAAAACGGGGGACAAGCTCACTTAAAAAAAGTCTTGCTTAAAAACAGAAATTTTGAGCTCAATTGCGGTCGTAGGTTAAGGACTACTTCTATGTAGAAAATCACGTTTGTCTTTCTATTCAATTTTTTCCCCCCATCACGAACACTGGGATTTCCCTTCAAGAAGCTCCCATCAAGCTATTGATTGGTCGAGGCAAACTCAAAACAGGTAAATCTTTTTTTTTTTTAATCTGGAGAGGGGGGTTGCATCTGATTTATTGAAATGAACTTTAAAAGACTTGGAGCCCTTTTTTAGGGAAGGGGAATTAAAATCTCTCTTCATGGGTGACTGTTTTGCTACTGAATTTCTGCAGCAGAACCTGAGGGATCACAGGGGGGCTGGAAAATAAGGACTGCACATGCCCCCACCCCCAAACTGCATGCTATTCCCTTCGGGGCTAAACAAAACCTTCTTTCTCACACAGGTGTGCACAGGCTCCACCAAGCACTTGCATATCAATCAGGACGCCCAGGTGAGCCAGCCCTGTTCCAGGTATTCTCACAGGACTCTGCATGCTGCAACTGTTTTTTTTTTTTTTTTTTTTAATTACTGGCACGGAAGGATTCCTGGTTGGAACTCAAGCGTTGTTTGGATCGTGCAATGCACAACCTTTTGCTTGCTGGGCCTCTCACATACGCAAGCCCAGAGGCATACAGGAAAGAGCCCTGGGCGCATAGCTCTAAATAACAACTTGAACGCACAGCGGAGCGCCTGCCAAAATCTCGTTGCATCTCAGGCGCTGGTGTCAATTCCAGAGAAGGGTGTGGAAATCGGCAGCCGAAAGCAGGCCGCTTCAATCAGAGGGTTTCATAAACAGTGGAACATTGGTTTTGGGAAATGGAGAAACGGAGAGATGGATATATGATTTATGGACGGGGGAATCCATTTTGGATTCCTCCAGATCAGAGGACTTCAAACTTGGCATCTTTAAGACTTGTGGACTTCAACTCCAAGAATTCTGGGAGTTAAAGTCCACAAGTCTTAAAGTTGCCAAGTTTGGGGATCCCTGCTCCATATATGAGGGTGAGTCAAAAAGTAATGCCATTTTCTTTATTTCAGGTGAAGTTTTTGATAAAAATACCTGAAATTTTTCCCAGTTATAAATGATTATATCATTTACGTTCTGAAATATTTTGTTTCTTACTTTTCAGGTTTTTAGACTCGCAAGGAAAATTCAAAATGGCTTCCACCTTAGAGTTGCGTCAAAAACAAAGAGCAGTGATTGAATTCCTTGTTGCTGAGGGGGAAACCCCTGTGAACATTCACAGACGATTACAAAATGTGTTTGAGGACAATACTTTAGATTATAGAGGGATTATAGAGGGTTTGAGAGGCAAACATTATTCCAGTGACAAGGAAGTGAAAACTGCAGTGAAGAAGGGGCTCAAAGAACAGTCAACAGAATTTTACGAGGCAGGGATACATGCTCTCATTCGAAGGTGGAACATTGCTATTGAGAGAAACGGTGACTATGTTGAGAAATAGGGATGTGATCCACAGAGGACCAGCTTCATTTTGATGTATGCTACATGTTCCTGTGTTGGTAATTATACTTGTCCTAAAGAAAATGGCATTACGTTTTGACTCACCCTCGTACTTCCAGGGAGCTGTGAATATGGAAATCCCATCTCCCCTTGCCTGTGCTCCCCACATTCTATTAAAGCCCTTTCCTTCCACCTCCGTTGAAACTCACTGTCTGGATTTGTAGAACATGGAAAAAGACTAGGCGAAAATAGGGTTCGTTCGTGGCACCAATTATGGGGAAGATGACAGAAGGCCAGCTCCGCTGCTATGGACATGTCCTGAGAGCAGCAACTTCCACCATTGCCAAGACTGCCTACCAACTAGAAGTCAATGGCCGGCGACCTCACGGGCGCCCAAAACAGAGATGGCAAGACACCATCAACAAAGATATGCAAGCCGTGGGCTTGCGCCCTGGAGACACAGCTGACCGTGCAAAGTGTCATTCAATGATCCAAAAAGTAGAGCCTATACTTGCGGAAATACGCTAGGAAGAAGGAGGAGAAAATGGGGTTCATTACTGATAAACCAGCATGTAGCTGGAACCCAGCCATTACTTGTAGATGGTGCCTGAAACCACTATATGAAAGTAGGTATCTGTTTGAACCCTGTGCAATATATAAAACCACTATTTGTTAACCCACATCTCAGAATTATTATGTGTGAATGCAGCAAGTGGGATATTTATCATAGTTGAAATATTGCAAGATCCATCTGCTTAGCTGAAAGCAGTAAAGACCAAAGTTGATCTGGAAGCAGTAAGATAGACTGTAGAGCAGTGATGGCGAACCTTTTTTTCCTCGGGTGCCGAAAGCGTGTGTGCGCACACTATCGCACACGCGCGAGTGCCCACACCCATAATTCAATGCCTGGGGAGGACGAAAACAGCCTCCCCCGCCCCTCTGGAAGCCCTCTGGAGGCCGGAAATGGCCCATTTCCCGACTTCTGGTGGGCCCAGTAGGCTTCCCTGGAACCTGGGGAAGGCAAAAATGCCCTCTCCCGCCCCCCGGAGGCCCTCTGGAAGCCAAAAACGCCCTCCCAGAGCCTCCACATCAGCCGAAAATCAGCTGGCCGGCATGCACATGCGCATTGGAGCTAAGCTAGGGCAACGGCTCGCGTGCCGGCAGATATGGCTCCGCGTGCCACCTGTGGCACGCGTGTCATAGGTTCGCCATCACTGCTGTAGAGGAATAGTCAATTTGCTACTCAACAGCTTTGCTAAGGTGGGACTAGAACTCACCGTCTCCTGGTGATTTGCCCAGTCACCCAGTTGGTTTTCATGCCTAAGGTGGGACTAGAACTCACCATGTCCTGGTGATTGGCCCAAAGTCACCCAGTTGCCTTTCATATTTAAGTTGGACTAGAACTCACCATATGCTGGTGATTGGCCCAAAGTAACTCAGCCTGCTTTCATATTTAAGGTAGGACTAGAACTCCCTCCCTCCTGGTGATTGGCCCAAAGTCATCGGGTTGGTTTTCATGGCTAAGGCAGGACTGGAACTCATGGTCCCCAGCTTTCTAGCCTGGTGCCTTGATCACTAGACCAAAGTGGCTCTCAATGATCAATTTGATGTTCATGAGGAGCCAGAAGCAAGGCAAAAGGTTAACTGTTCACCTACTTCATATGTTAGATCATGCTTTATTTAAAAAAAGCCAACAATGTCTAAGCTCACATAACAGGTTTGATGTACAATAGCCCATTATTTTTAAGGTGCAACAGTCAGGTGAACATAACACAACAGAAAAGCAGGCAAGCTAGATGACGGTTCCACATGAGAAACAGAGGACTTTCCAGGGCCACCATGCGTGCCTGAAGCTTCCTGTTCCATGGTTTTGTTCAAGTCCTTTTTAAAGCCAAGTTAACCATCTTGGTTTCATCTCAGTGCAAAGAGGGTTTATTCTTCTTCATCATCGGCTGAGACAACTACCTCCGTTGCATGACTCCAGTCTCTGAAAACATCCTTCATACAATGACTAACCTACTTGCTTGTCTTCCGGAGCATGTGCAGTCTGGTTCCTGCATCAGCTTATTGTGGGGCATTTGCACAATTTATTAAACCGCAAAGTTAAGTTGCCAATCCGTAAAAAAAAGAAAAAGTTAATCCAGGTTGAAAAAAACCCTACATTTTGCACCTTCTTCAAATGCAACCATTAGGCTCTTTAATAGGCTAATTAAGCCTTGGCCACACAGAAGTCTTACAAAAGTGACTGAGTTTCGTCTTCTAAATTGGTTCTCTGCTCCTAGCATCACACATTTAGTAGGGAGCACTTAGTCGCTCAGCCTCCCCTTTGGCTGAGAAAGGCATCCATAATTATGAAAGCCTTCTGACAAGAGAACTGTCCAACTTCTATTTGAAAACATCCGTTAAAGAGAATCCAGTGGCTCTCCCATTTGTGGGTAGTTTCCCCTCAATTAGGAAAGTTTTTTCCCCCCTAATCTTCAGTTGGAATTGATCTCCCTGCAAATCAAATCCATTATTCCATGTCCTGCGTTGTAGAATGGGAACTGACGGATCTTAACTTAATTCCTACCAGGATGCAAGCTCCAAATTTTATTTTTCTGAGGCCTAAATATGCCCAGTCCTTTCGATCTCTCCTGACAAACCAAGTGGGGTGTATGGGGTGCTCAGGGAGGGGTAGCACCTCTGGTGTAGGGGCATGTCGTGTCCTTTTACGGCAGCTCATTTTAGGGCAGCTGTTAGGGCAGCTCGTTCACCTTTGGTCCCCACCTGTCACTCAGCTCTCACCTGTGGCTCCTAGCAGCTGTAGCATGCGCAGCGGCCACACCCCGGGCAACAGCTTCGACAGGCTGGCCAAACCAGGTTGAGAGTAGCCATTGGGTCATCGACCTTCGGTGAGATAGGGACTTGTCTATCCCGAGCATGTGAAGACAGATTCCGGGGGAACTGAGCAGATGAAATCTACTAGAATAGGACAACGGTCACGAAAGCGGTCTCTGCAAGCGATGTGGTACGCTAAGAGCACGGCAAGACACGAAAGATGCCCTGGTCAACCACTGCGCCTAGCCCATCTCCAACTGTCTTGGCTCTTGTCCTGCTATTTGGAGCAAGATGGAATCTGGGAAGAGAGAGTGACACTGACTATGCACACCTCTCCCTCACTTTAATCCAATTCACGCGCAAGTCTTGACATCCCCCCCAATTGATAGATGTCAAGGTCCTCTTCGAATACGATGGACGAACATCACAAACCAAGTTTAAAATTAAGACTTTTCCCTTGTTCTTCTCTGAATCCATTCCTATTGATCAGAATTGTTCTTCAAAGATCAAAGAAGCTACAGGATCGTCCTTGACTTATGACCAGTCACTTAAACCAGTGGTGAAATCTAAAAATGTTCTCTACCGGTTCTGTGGGTGTGGCTTGGTGGGTGTGGCTTGGTGGTCATGTGACTGGGTGGTCATGGCTTGGTGGTCATTGTCATGTGACGGGTGAGCTCAAAAATCAACTTTCACACGTAACACACAAACAACACAAAAGCCACACAACTGACTCACACACAATGGAAAAGCATACAAAATGGCCCCTGCAACAACAAGCAGGAACCTCACAGAGCCACACAAAGAGCTCAAAAACCAACTTTCACACTTCACATACAAACAACACAAAAGCTACACAACTGACTCACACACAATGCAGAACCAGCTGGTTCTCACTGTTAGGAAATTCCTCCTTAGTTCTAAGTTGGATCGCTCCTTGATTAGTTTCCATCATTGCTTCTTGTCCTGCCTTCCGGTGCTTTGGAGAATAGGTTGACCCCCCCCCTCTTCTTTGTGGCAGCCCCTCAAATATTGGAACCCTGCTATCACATCACCCGTAGTCCTTTTCTCTAGACCAGATAGCTTTCCCTTTCACTGCCAGCCCAACAAACCTGGATCGCGTCCTGAATTTTCCAGCTCCTTAAAACTGGTTTGGAACCTATCTACTGCTGTTATAAAACACACACACACACACACACACACACACACACACACACACCACCCTTGTAAGTACCCAGGATGATTACGGCAGGTGATTAAAACAGAAAGAAAAGCAGAAGAGCTGCGTTGTGGGATTGCCCTCGTAATTACAAAATTTGACAATTGCAGGTTGCAGAGCTGTCGAAAAATTTTTACAAGCAATTTCCAACCCTCCTAAAGAGAAAAGGCACAGCTGCATTTACTATAGAGATGGGCAGGATAAGTTCCCTTTTCAGGGCATCTAACTAACCCCAACAGAGAGGTCAATTTCCCTTCCCAGCCTTAATTTTGCAACCCTTCCAATGACTCTGGTTTCTAATGCTTCCCCTCCCAAAAGCCTTCCCACGCGCATCAGATCTGCCGGGCAGATTCTCTTCCAGGTGTCAAAAGCCACTTGGTCTTTCTAGCCAGTAATTCCAGTCTGCCCAGCAACTCACTTGCTTCCCAGCTCGACCATCCTGAATCTGCAGCTCTCCCAAAACTTTTGCTCTGCACGTCAGCTATGGAAGACAGAGCAATCCTGATATTTATCTCAATGCCAAAGAGATTTAATTGTTTTGCTTTCTTCGGAGAAAAAGATCTCCGATAAACACAACTGTGCTTCAAAAGCAGGATGGCAGAAGGTTAAGGGGTGTTGACCCACAGAGAAAAACGGGGGGCTCTGAGGACATACTTATGCTGCCATCTTGACTACAGGTAGCGCTTGACTTATGAACACAATTGGGACAGGAATATTGTCCATCGCAGCGGTGAAATCTACTTACCTTCCGTACTGGTTCGGAAGCATCGCATGCACTTTTCCACCCTCTGCGCATGCGCAGAAGGCTTTGCGCATGCGCAGAGGGTTAAAAAAAGAAAATGGTGACGTCCGGGCGGGTGGGCAGAGCCTCGTGGTGCCGCCGCTACCAGTTCTCCGAACCACCGGCGGCCGCCGCTACCGGTATGCCCGAACTGGGCTGAACCGGTAGCATTTCACCCCTGGTCCATCGCTAAGCAAAGAAGAGGTTATTAACTGGATTGTGGCCAATTTTAAATTATTATTTTTTTGCTGTGGTCATTCAGAGAATCCAGATTCTCCCGTCTGAATCCCCTTGAAAAGTCAGAGGCAAATCCTGTGATCTTGAGATGCTGCCACCATCATAAATACAAATAGTCCTCGACTTACGACCATAATTGCACCCCAAAATTTCTGTTGTTAAGTGAGATATTTGTGAAGTGAGTTTTGCCACGTTTTACCACATTTCTTGCCATGGTTGTTAAGGGAACCTGGTTTCCCCATTACGGCAACTTGGCTTGCCAGAAGGTCTCAAAAGCTGATCCCATGACCTGGGGACACTGCGACCGTCATAAATATGAACCATCTGAATTTTGATCGCATGATCACGGGGATGCTGCACAGGTCATAACTGTGAAACACGGCCCTAAGTCACATTTTTTCAGTGCCGTTGTAACTTTGAACGGTCACTAAACGAACTGTTGTAAGTCGGGGATTACCTGTACATGCTGGTTGACAAACACCTGCATTTTGATCACATGATTACATACGTGTTGCAATGGACATAAAATGCAAGGACCGGTCGGTCGTAAGTCGCTTTTTTCAGTGCTATCATAAGTTTGAATGGTTGTTAAACCAATGGTCCTAAATCAAGGACTATCTGTATTTTGATCTCACTTACTAGAATCATCAATACAGCATGGTAAAATAAAAGCATGGAAAAGAATCTGTATAGATAGAAAGATTATTTCATTCCGGCCAGTTATTTTGGTTTAGCATACTGCCTACTGCTTTGGAGGGAAGCCATTCAAACATCTGATAAATAGGTAAAATTCAGTGACAAAGATTAGCCTACACTTAATTCAAGTATACTATATACTCAACCGTATTTTTCTATTGTTCAGCAGAGGTGGATTCTTGCCGGAGCTGCCCGGTGAGCAGCTCCAGTAGGGGGCGGCCGATTGCACAACCGCTCCGGAGCCCTCTCTGCCGGTCCTCCCCGCGCGACTGCCATTTTTTTCGGTGATTTTGGGTCAATTTTGCTTCTGCGCATGCGTGGAAGCATAATCGCGCCAAAATCTCACAAGGGGACGTGCGTGCAAGATTTCGGCTTGATTTTGCTTCTGCGCATGCACGGAAGCAAAATCGCACCAAAATCTCTCTCTCGCGCGCGTCCCCTCGTGAGATTTCGGCACGATTTTTCTTCCACGCATGCGCAGAAGCAAAATTGCATGAGGGAGTGAGCACGCATAGCGAAGCCCCCCCCCAAAGCGTAGAGATGCGCACGCATGGCTCCGGCAGCGAGGTAAGAGAGTAACCCGCCCCTGTTTTTCGGCATTAAAAAAATGGACTTTCTGCCTTCTTATAACACACTGGGCATAAATCGGCCTGCCTCTTTTTAGCTTAGCATGTGCCTAAATTCCCTTTTGCATGGTTATTTTATGGCTCAGTGTGTTGCTCGAACACAATAATCTAAATTGCTTAACCTGCCTACCTTTGTTGAAGAGAGATTCAGCGAAGGAACAACTATTGTTCCTGCAGGAGTCAAGAGGCCATTATGAGTAACAAGCCAATCCCCCATGAATTTCTCCATCCTCTTTTGAAACCAGGCATATTGGCACCACTGCGACTGTATAGCAATAGCACTTAGACTTATATACCGCTTTACAGTGCTTTACATAGCAATAGCAATAGCACTTAGACTTATATACCGCTTTACAGTGCTTTACATAGCAATAGCAATAGCACTTGCAGTTTACAGAGTTCAGCATATTGCCCCCAACAATCTGGGTCCTCATTTTACTGACCTCAGAAGGATGGAAGGCTGAGTCAACCTTGAGCCGGTGAGATTTGAACAGCTGAACTGCTGAACTAGCAGTCAGCTGAAGTAGGTTGCAGTGCTGCACTTTAACCACTGCACCACCTCGGCTCCTTTACAGACCTCTCTAAGCCGTTTACAGAGCCAGCATATTGCCCCCAACAATCTGGGTCCTCATTTTACCCACCTCGGAAGGATGGAAGGCTGAGTCAACCTTGAGCCTGGTGAGATTCGAACTGCCAAACTGCAGACAGCCGGCAGTCAGCAGCCTGCAGTACTGCATTCTAACCACTGCGCCACCACAGCTCATACACAGATAGTATACAGATAGTCCTCAACTGACGACCATAATTCAGCCCAACATTTCCGTTACTAATCAAGAGAGTGGTTAAGTACCTTCCAACAGTTCCCATCCTTAAATCCTGTGACCCCCATTTTGGATGCTTGGCAGATTAGCTAGATTGGTTGGACAACTGTGTCACCAACAATTGCAGCGATTCACTTAGCAACTGTGGCAAGCAGGGTTGTAAAATGAGGCAAAACTCGCTTAACCACTGTCTTGCTTAGCAGACAGTGGGCTCAGTGGTAGTCGTAATTTGAGGGCTACCTGTATTTCGAGCTTCTTCCCCGCAGTTTCTTTTAATTTTCTAGAGAGCAACATTTTGGGAACTTCCCCCTTAACACAACACTCATTCCTCCCCGTTCCCAAGACTGGGCTTACCGTCTTTTCACATCATCAGGCTTAAGTTAACACTTGTATGCTACCAGCTGTTGACATCTCCCCTTCCACAGCACTTACTCAGAAGATAACTGGAGTTAAAACAGCTCCTCCATCCTCAGTCTGCAAAGTCATTGGTACACTTTAGAAAGTGTACCACTTTAGAAAGTGTGCTGCTAAAAGCCTCTTATTTTCCTTTCCTTTTCTTCAGTGATGGCTTGATTCTTAAAGCTGTCTCAAAGGTGCTTTTTCAAAAAGCAATTGGACTGTTTTTTCCTTGAGGAGGAGGAGGAGGAGGAGGAGGAGGAGGAGGAGGAGGAGGAGGAGGAGGAGGAGGAGGAGGAGGAGGAGGAGGAGGAGGAGGAGGAGGAAGAGGAAGATATCCTCAACTTGCAACAGTTCATTCAGTGATCGTTCAAAGTTGCAACGGTACTAAAAAGCAGAACTTACAACCATTTTTCACACTTACGACCATTGCAGAATGCCCATGCTCCCGTGATATTTACATTCGGATGCTCGACAATTGACTCACACGTACGACAGTTGCCTGGGGTCATGTGATCCCCTTTTTGCGACCTTCTGACAAGCCAAGTCGACGGGGAAGCCAGATTCACTTAACAACCGTGGGACTAATTTAACAACGGCAGGCATTCACTGAAGAAACGCAGCAAGAAAAGCCGTAAAATGGGGCACTTAACAAACATCTCACTTAGCAATTTTGGGCTCCCTTGTGGTCGGAAGTCGAGGACTAGCTGAAGTTTCGCTTCTTATCCTCCAAGAAGCTTCATCGGTTTTGGTAGGATGGTGGTGAGGGCGATGTTATGCCAGATGAAGCTTCTTGGATGAGAAGTGAAACAACCAGAGAGGTACTAGTACCACTCTAAAAAGCCTTAGTCAGACCACACCTAGAGTACTGCATCCAGTTTTGGTCACCACACTACAAAAAAGACATTGAAACCCTAGAGAAAGTGCAGAAGAGAGCAACCAGGATGATAAAGGGTCTGGAAAATAAAACATACAAAGAGCGGTTGCAGGAACTGAGCTTGGCCAGTCTAGCGAAGTGAAGGACCAGGGGTGACATGATAGCAGTGTTCCAATACTTGAGGGGATGCCACAGAGAGGAGGGGGTCAGGCTGTTCTCTATGGCACCAGAAAGCCAAACAAGGAATAACGGATGGAAGCTGACCAAGGAGAGATTCAACCTGGAAGTGAGGAGAAACTTTCTGACGGTGAGAGCGATCAACCAGTGGAACAGCTTGCCAGCGGAGTTTGTGAGAGCCCCAACACTTGCGACCTTCAAGGAGAGATTGGACTGCCATCTGTCTCAAATGGTGTAGGAACTCCTGCTTGAGCAGGGGGCTGGACTAGATGACCTACAAGGTCTCTTCCAACTCTAATAATAAATCTAAACTCCTTCTCCTCCTTCTCCTTCTCCTCCTCCTCCTCCTCCTTTCTCCTCCTCCTCCTCAAAACAATCCAGTTGCCTTTTGAAAAAGCACCTTTGAGACAACTCTGACTTGGATGACTGAGAATCTCCACAGATTCTTAAAGCCGTATCTTTTCCCATGGCCGATCAGATACAAAACTGTTATCAATTTCTCCGATAACCTTCTTCGTTGCCCTCCAGCAGACAGGGATTAAACTCGCATCTTGGACATTATTAGTACCTTATTCCTCAATTAGCTCACCGTCAGATACATTCGATAGTGATTCCTAGAACTGGTCACATTAGTTGAGATATCAGAAAATCCTCCTGCCTCTACGTTTAGAGGGCCTCAAAATACAAATGGCCGACTTGGAGTTGCCGGCAGAAAATCTCCAAGTAACTTGTACATTATTCTTTTTGCAGAATTTACTGGAGAACAATCTGTGGAAAAACCTGACAGACAGCAAGAAAGCTTCGAACTTCCCTGACATGAAAATTCAGACTTTCAAAGAGGCCATATTTTGAAGTTTCTCCACAGCTCCATCATGGTGACTCCACCTTATAGTTTCCCTTACCTCAGAACAAGCAATCCTAACCCTTCGCAGCCAACATTTCCACTGCTAAGTGAGACAGTTGTGAAGTCATCTTTGCCCCATTTCACCCCTTTTCTTGCCACAGTTGTTAAGTGAATAACCGCAGTTGTTAAGTTAGTAACACGGCTGTTAAGGGAATCTGGCTTCCCCACTGACTTTGCTTGTCAGAAGGTAGCAAAAGGGGATTATGCGGTCAAAAATACATGCCAATTGCCAAGCATCCAAATTTTGATCACATGGCCACGGAGACGCTGTATGGATTATAAATTTGAAAAACAATCATCCTCTCTTTTAACGACCCCATAATCTCTTGCGGGGTGAAGTCTGGGCAATTAAATGGAGCTGAGTGGTTACTGGCCGGATGCCCTTCCTGTCGCCAATGCGGAGGTTTTTTCCACAGCAGATATATTCTCAGTGTGCCGAGAGAGAGAAATATCTGCCTCTACCTAGGATCGAACTCACAGCCTCCTGATTGTGAGGCGAGAGCTCCACCTCTAGGCCATCGAACCACTCGTGAAAAACAATCGTAAGTCCCTTTTTCCACTGCCCTTGTAACTTTGAACAGTTACTAAACAAATGGTTGTAAGTTGAGGACTACCTATACAGAAGCAGAGCGCTTCAGCCATTGGTGAATGCTGGCTGATTTGCTTGAAAGCTTTCTTGTGACTGCTTGGAAACAAGGCCAAGGGAGAGCAATATTTCCTTCTTTCTATCATTAAGGACTTGATCGGTTGAGCTGACAGCCTATTCCACACCCTGAACTTGATGCAGCTTATCTCCAACTACAACAGGGGTCCAGAGGTGGGTTCCTGCCGGTTCGGACCATTTCTATAGAACCGGTAGTGGGAATTTCCCCCTGCTCGCCAAATTGGGAGCGATGGCTGGCTGGCCACGCCCCCAAACCGGCTCTCTCGTCAGCGCCATAGGTGGCGCCATCTTGTTTTTGGCTTCTGCGAACGCGCAGAAGCTGAGTTTTTAGCACTGCGCCTGCGCGGCACGGGAGGAAGTGAACCGGCAGCAAGGTAAGTTAGAACCCACTCCCACAGGGGTCCCCAAACTTGGTAACTTTAAGGCTTGTGGACTTCAACTCCCAGAATTCTCCAGCCAGCTGGCTGGAGAATTCTGGGAGTTGAAGTCCACAAGCCTTAAAGTTGCCAAGTTTGAAGACCTCTGAAATACAAAACCAGGACAGAAGACATACAGAATTAGCCTTTCTCAGTGTTCAACATTTGAACCCAGCAAGTGACTCTGGCTAAGCCGGTTAGCTCTGCCACCTACCTGGTCCTTACAATCAACAGCATCTTTTCCTGGGCTTTCCATCACACCCTGGAGACCCCAAATCCAGCCAAAAAGGGGGTCTTTTGGGTGCCAGATCTAACATGAGCAACAAGCCCTGAGATATTAAAAGAGACTTTCTGTACTCTTCCCAAGCAGCTCTGGGAAGATATAAGGAGCTTTGCTCCATTGCAACCGATCGATCGATAATATATTTTTTTTCAGTCAAGGAAAATTTAAAAGAAGGAAAACAGAGTGAAGCAAATACATACAAGATGAATATATATTGCGACCTTCAAGGAGAGACTGGACTGCCATCTGTCTCAAATGGTGTAGGAACACCTGCTTGAGCAGGGGGTTGGACTAGATGACCTACAAGGTCCCTTCCAACTCTAATAATAAATCTAAAAAGAATATGCTAACATAACAAAATCAGGTTAGGGGAGTTGAAGTTGCTTATAAACAGGCTTGCAGATATGAAAAGGAGAAGAAAAGGCATTTTGACAAGGATGGTCTGGTCTAGCAGAAGTAGTCGTAGATTATTGATTGACTAGTCTTGCAACCTGATCAATAAAATAAAATAATAAAGTAAAATAAAGTAATAAAGTAATAAAATAAAATAGAATAATAAAAAATGAAATGAAATGAAATAATAAAATAATAATAAAATAATAATAAAATAAATAAAAAATGAAATGAAATAAACAAAAATAATAATAAAATAAAATAAAGTAAAGTAAAGTAATAAAATAATAAAATAAAATAATGAAATGAAATGAAATGAAATAAAATAAAATAATAAAATAATAATAAAATAATAAAATAAATAATAGAATAGAATAGAATAGAATAGAATAGAATAGAATAGAATAGAATAGAATAGAATAGAATAGAATAGAATGGGATGGAATAACATTCAGTACACAGTCTAATTTCGGAATAAGGAAGAAATAAAGGGATAAAAATGCATAGAGATGCAAATGAATCCCTCTTACAAAGTCCCCCAATTTGTTCCATATGTCATCGGATCCATAGGATCATGGCCTTAGTAGTTCTACACACACAATATGTACGTCTGAGCCCGGGGAGGAAAGGTGACAATTTGTGGTTAGGATCCCGGTGGGCTGCTCTGTTCAAAAGGGATGATAAAGACTTAAGCCTAATGGGGCCATATAACTGAAAGTCAAACAAAATATGAGAAATATTTTCAGTGGCTGGAGTACCACATATGTAGGTTTTCTCAAAATAGGGCAAATGGTGGAAGCACCCATATTTGACCAGGGAGTCCAATAATGCAAACCCTTTGAAACCATACCTGAAAACATGAGAAAGAACATTGCTAAGCTCATCAAAAGCAGCATTCTGCTCCTAGCCCCCAGATTTCTTTTTTTTGGGGGGGGCACATTTCCTGTGGCCTCTGTAGGTTAGAACTGCATAACCTGAAACATCCCCCCCCAGTTACTCAAAAGTATTTTTCCCCAAAAGTTTTTTATTATTTCCACATAGACAATACACATATTTATAGATTCATTTTCATTTCATTTTTCTATTCATTCCATTCTTATTTTATATATACATTTCTCATATTTTCCTTAATGCTTTATTTGATTCAGGGTTGTTTCTTCCCCATTTCAATCTTTTACAGCCCCACCCTTCCACCTTCCTTCTTCACCTCCTCTACACTTCCTTATTCTCTCTCCTCTTCTCTCCTCTACAACCCCTTCTACCCCCTCTCTTACTTCTCTACCCCTCTCTTACCTTCTCCTCTTCCTTATCCCTCTACCAACCACTCCTTCTGTGCTGTATTTTCTCATCTATAATCTAATTTTCAACAACCCTGAATTTTTATTTTTATTTTACTTAGTCTCATATTTTCCCATTTTATTCCTTTTCTGAACTCTCCATTTGGTTTTCCCCTTTTTATGTGTTTGTCAATCAATATTCTACCAGTTTTGGTTTTTCTATTTACTCAAAAGTTTGAGAGCTGTCTTTCCAAAGCCTGCATTTCCCCAAGACCCCCCCCCCCCCGGTTCCTGCCCAATGTGACTGAAGGCGGGGGACAGCAGATCAAAATACATGGGGAATAACTGCATTTACAGGATATCTATGGAGATTCTCAATTATCCAGGTCATGGTTGTCCGCAGGGTGCTTTTCCAAAAGGCAACTGGACTTTCTTGTTTTGTTTTGTTTTTCCTTTTGCTTCTCATCCAAGAAGCTTCTTCAGTTTTGCACTTTCAGGAATTATTTTCAACTGAAAATAATTCCTGAATGTCAACTCGAAGTCATATCTTTATTTTTTAAAATGTTTTTATCCTGGCCCAAACCCCTCTTGACCCCTTGTAGATTACTCAAAGAAAAGTTTGGAAAGAAAGAAAACAAAAATCTCTCTTGGCATCGGAATCAAGAATTTGCAACTTGCAAAATCAAGGAACAGTGGTGCAATCTACAGCCTATTTATTGGTAAATCGCTATCATTATACTCCTACAAAGGAAACTCAAAACAACAACAACAATGCTTACAGCAATGTTGCTAAGAGATAAGGGGGGACATTTAATATAGGGTGACTTCAGCCCCCGGCAGCTCCTTAGAGACCCACTGATTTATCATAACATAAGCCTTTGCAAATTCTCATCTCTTCACCCCCCCCACCCAAGGGAGAGCATTAGCTGCCACAAGAAGTGTTGAAGGCTGCAGGCTTCCCAGACTTTAAAAAGAGATTAAATATCTTTATAAAAGTAATGAAGAGGTCTAGGAAGACCTTGAAAAAAATCTTCACAAGTCTTAGTTATCTGAATATAATGAAGAGGGTCATTAACCCCAGGGAAAATACTATACCAGCAAGGATAGTCTGGCCCTAGCAGGAGAAACAAAGGCACAAATGTATCCATTGCCAGAAAGACCCTTTTAGTTAACAGAAAGACCCTTTTAGTTAACTGCTCTCCAAGAGATTACAACCAAGATGAATTGGGGAGAATTTGAACCCAACCAACCAAAGTCGTCTACAAAACGTCAATCTACAATAGACCTAAGATTTCTTCGTTGATCCTCTCCCTTCCTCCCCCATTAAAAAATAAATAAAACCCTGTCAAATCAAAAGAATACTTTCTGAGTTCCCCACCTCCACCCTAACCTCTTTTATTATTCATTCCTATTTGGGCTGCTGAGGCTGAGAATAAGGAAATGGATGCACAAACACACCCCAGATTGAAAATCAAGTTCCTTCTTGCAGGGCGATTCGGAACATGACTTGTGTTTTCACCAGAAAAGAATTTTGTACCAATAAAGGAGAATATCTGTAGCTCAGGGTGGGAATGAAAGGGTCCTTGCTGTTCTCCCGAGCTCGGTGGGTTTCTTGCAGATGTTTCATCGCCCAAACTAGGTAACATCATCACTTATCATCACTAGCATTGATGATGTTACTAGTTTAGGTAATGAAACGTCTTCAAACAACAACAACAACCACCAAACCTAGAGAGCACCAAGAACCCCTCAAAGAATTTGATTTGCTTGGACTCCATAGCACCTTCCCAAAGATGGAGATGGCCAGTTTAAGGAACCCCAGACCATGGCTAGATGCTTGCTCCTGGGGAGGAAAGCTATGGCAAATCTAGACAGCATACTAAGAAGCAGAGACATCACCCTGCCAACAAAAGTGCGTATAGTCAATGCTATGTTTTTTCCAGTTGCAATGTATGGCTGCGAAAGTTGGACCATAAGGAAGGCTGAGCGCCAAAGAATTGAGGCCTTTGAACTATGGTGCTGGAGAAGACTCCTGCGAGTCCCTTGGACTGCAAGGCGATCCAACTGATCAGTCCTAGAGGAGATCAACCCTGACTGCTCTTTGGAAGGCCAGATCCTGAAGATGAAACTCAAATACTTTGGCCACCTAATGAGAAGGAAGGACTCACTGGAGAAGAGCCTAATGCTGGGAACGATTGGGGGCAAAAGAAGGGGACGACAGAGAATGAGGGGGCTGGATGGAGTCACTGAAGCAGTCGGTGTGAGCTTAAATGGACTCCAGAGGATGGTAGAGAACAGGAAGGCCTGGGAGGAACACGATGGGTTGGATACAACTTCGCAACTAACAACAACAACAAGACCATGGCTATTTCCCAAAGGATTATTGGTTCTGTTTTATCCATTTCATGAGAATTATAGCGAAGTGTGAAAGTTAAGAAACAATGGTGGTGGGGAGTGCCACAGTCAGCCAGATGTTCAAACAGGAGTTGGTGTTTTTATCCACCTATCTAGTCCTTCCCAAAGACTCGGGATAAGCCAGGAGGTTGTTATTGTTATTATTATTATTATTTAAGATTTACTCTTCAATTCGATTCATAGTCTGGGACTGGTAAAAACTTAACAATTCAAGTCCTAAGCAAGGGCCTAAGAGCTGTTAAGGTACCATCTGAATATACAGGCCATTCCAAGTAAGATAGGTTTTTTTTTTTGCAAAGTCAGAATATTCAGGTCGAATACTTCAAAATTTCCATGTATTTAAGCAGCCCTTTGGGTATTGCTCCAAGGGCTCCTATTACTATTGGTGCAACTACAACCATTGACTTCTCCCTCCACAATCACTCAACTTCAATTGGCAAATCACAGATATTTCATTCTTTTTTTCTAACCGTTTCTCTTTGATTCGTGCATCACCTAGTGTTATTGCAATATCAATGGACCAGACGTTTTTTTTTTATATATTCTTTTCTTTTCCACAATAGTGATGGCCAGGCGTGTTGTGGGCCAGTTGTCTGTCTGTTTGGATCTGAAAGTCCCACTGGAGTTTGACCTGTTCATTTGCAAGAACTTTGTCAAATTGGTGTTCCCAGCGATTATTATTATTATTATTTTGTCTGCACACTCAAGCAAGACATACACACAGGTGTTAATAAGCTGGATGGTCTTTGTTTCTAATAAAAAAACAAAATGCTCCCCTGGCAGTCATCATTTCTCACCTCCGCAAAAGGGTTGTTTTGCAAAAAAAAAAGGTACTAGGCAGCCTGTATCAACAGACAAATTACCCCTCGCGCATTGCCCCTTTCTCCTGTGCCTCCCCCTCCTCTCCATCGCCTGGAGTAAACGGTGGGGAGGGGCGGGGGGGGGGAAACAAGCCCAGCGGCCACGAAATTGGAGAGTTTTGGAAGGGAACAACTCCGCCAGTGTGAAGTTACGCTCCCCTCCCCCAACGAAAACAAGCATGCAGGAATTTGTAAAGCAGGATCTGCCAGCAACGCTGTGAAAAAGCAGTGGGGGAATTCATTGGAAACAGATGGCGTTTTTCAGCGGTGATGCTGAACGTTCACTCCTTTCCCGACTTCGTAAAAACAAACTGGGGGCGGGTGGGGGGGGGTGGGGGCGGCGAAGAAGAGGAGGAGGAAGAGAAGAAGAAGAGGGGGAAGGAGAAGGAAGAGAAGAAAAAAGAAAGAGGAGGAGGAGGAGGAGAATAGGATAGAATAGAATTGTTTATTGGCCAAGTGTGATTGGGCACACAAGGAATTTGTCTTTGGTGCATATGCTCTCAATATGTAGAAGGAGAAAGAAGGAGAAAGGAGACAAACGAGAAGAAGAAAGAGAAGGAGGAGGAGGAAGAGGAGGAGGAGGAGAGAGCGAGAGAGAGAGCGGGGTTCTGGAAATCAAATATCCGTCTGCAACTAAGCGAAGGAAAACTCGCAAATAAACAAGAACGAGGCAACGGGGAGAGGGGGATGGGATGCGAGGAAGGGGGAATCAAGAAAAGAGATCAAAACATTCCCAGCGCCTGTGTGTGTGTGTGTTTTCCAACAGCCGTCCTCCTTCTTTGGGCTTTGAAATAGCATTACATAGATCAACATCTGGCAACGTAGCTTAAAAGCCCAGAAACAAGCGCTTAACAGCCCAAGAGCAGGTTCCAGCCGGAGAACTCCATCGGCCGGCATTAAGTCTTCCACAAATTTCTTTCCACCCTCCCCCTCCACCCCCAACTCCCCCCAAAAAGCGGCTGTCCAAATGTTCATTCCTTTCTGTTTCGTTCCCGTCTTCTCCCAGCCCCCCCCCAGCCCCCCAAGTTGCGAAGGACAATAAAACAGCATCAAACGGAGCAAGTAAGGGGCGTGCATAAGCGCACAATCGTGCCTACCGTTCCTGTCCTAATGTACCCATATATTCATACCTCTTTTACTCTTATTCATGCTTGTACTATTACATATGTATTCAATCATGTTTTACTGTTTGTACTTTGCTTATAATCATAGATGCTTGACAAATAAACAAATAATACAAATACAAGTGAATTCTGCTGTCAGGTCCGCGGCGCCATCTTCCTCCTCCGCGCCCCCCCACCCCGCAAAATCAAATCAAATCAAATCGTAACTTTCTTTCCGAGATGCAAAGCCTGAATGAAATTAAAATAAAAGGCGATCGGCGAGGCGCACGCACTGATTTCCAGAGCCTTTTGCAAACTCTCATAAACAAACACCCGAGAAGGGCGAACCGGGCATCTCCAAACAAGGAGCAGGGAAGCGCATTTTTTAGAAAGAAACCGGGGAGGGGATGGTGGGGGCTGCAACTTCTCAAAAGGACCCGAGTTAGAAGGGCTGGCCGTAAACCCACGATTTAAACCGGCGAGGGATGGGTGGTGGTGGTCCGATGGGGCATCGTCAGGGGGGCATTTTCGGGGGCATCGTCAGGGACCTGAAGGAAGAGGTCTGCAAGGAGAAGCAGATTCTCCGAGGAAGACGGGATCTTTCGGGTAGATCCCCGCAAGGTCCAAGATCCCGTAAGGCAGAGGTCTTCAAACTTGGCAACTTTAAGACTTGTGGACCTCAACTCCCAGAATTCTCCAGCCAGCATAGCTGGCTGGAGAATTCTGGGAGTTGAAGTCCACAAGTCTTAAAGTTGCCAAATTTGGGGACCCCTGCCGTAAGGAATTCGGAGGTCCCCAAACCAGCACTCCGAATTACCACCGGGGAGAGAAACTCTAAACGCGAGCCTGAAATGCTAAAAACGACAGTGGGAACCGTGCAAAGCGATTTTTAGGAACCCCCAAAGGACTCCATCTCGGAATAAGTTTCCCGCAAGCGAAGGAGAGAGAGACTGCCTGCCTCCAAAATCAGCCCCTTGCTTTGTTTTGCCCACCCAAATTTGTCAAGGCAGGCCGTTGGAGGGTGGGGGCTGGAAGCAGGACCCCCACCACCACCCCCGCAATTCGCTTCCCAGCCTAGACTTCAACTAACTATCCAGCAGGGTTTCTTTCCAACTCTTCCAACTCGACTTTTTGGCGTGTGCCCCTGTCTGTCTTCCGAGGGAACCTTGAAGGGGATTCCGTCTTTAGGCGAGAGACAAAGACCGAGCGAAGGAATACTACCGTGTAAGGGAGGCATTTTTAAATTTTAAATATTTTTTTTTAAAGAAAGGAGCCGGTCCGGGATGGGGGAATCCGGCTGGGTTTAAAAACCACCGATGCTTTCTACGAGGGAGCCAAGGGGCCGAAGGACGAGGCCTTGGGGGCCAGCAACCCATCGGAAAAAAGAGGGCATACGGAGCAGGCTTTTGCAAAAGACCCCCCCTTCTTTGCCCCCCACCAAGGAAAGTTTCCAAGATTTAAAAAACCCAAAAGCAAACAAACGAAAGGTGGGAGATGGGAAGAGAACCGGCGCTCCTTACCTGCGGGGAAGATGGAGAGCCACAAGAGGAAGAAGTGGGTCAGTCCGAGGGCTTTCGCGCTTGCCCCTTTCCCCATAACCATCCATCCAGCTTCAGATCTAACCACTAGTCTCTCCCTATAAGAAGAGTGGTTTCCAAGGAGAAGGAGAGACGGGGCGGAGGGAGAGAGAGAGAGAGAGAGAGAGGGAGAGGGAGAAGGGAGCAGTGGCGGCAGGAGGAAGAGGAGGAAGAGGAGGCACGGAAGGAGAGAAGAAAACGGGATCAGCAGAAGAGCACAACAGAGAAAACGGAGCAGCAGTCAAAATATATATAGATATAGATATATATAAAGGGAAAAAGGCAAACTCGAGCGCCCGGTGGCGCAGCGAACTTCGGCAGCCGCAGCAACCAGCCTTGTAGGAATGGCCTCTTTCCCCCACCCCGCCCCCGTTTCTCTTCCCTGCAAACAGCCCCAGCCGTCAATCACCCCTCCGGCCTTCCAATCAGCTTCCGTGCTCGCTCGGCGTGTCTAACCCACAAGGCGGAGGATCCCGCCTGCCCGGGCAAAGCGAAGATCGGGTGCCAGCCAATCGCGCCAAAGGCAGGAAGCGAGGCTGTGCAGCTGGATGCCAGGCGCGCCAGCTTGGAGTTGGAAGGCAAGCGAAGGCTGCGGTGCCCGAGCCAGAATCTGGCGGCTCCTCCGGGCCTCTTAAAGCGGCCCTTTCCATGCAAACGGAATGCAAAAAAAAAAAGAAGAAGAAGAAAGAAAGAAAGAAAGAAAGAAAAAGAAAGAAAAGAAAAGAAAAGAAAAAAGGGGAGTGGGAGAGTGGCCGGGATCCTGTCCCCCTGGCAGGGGTTTCGGAGTGGTTTCTGTAACCTATCAGAACAGAATAATAAATAAATAAATAAATAAATAAATAAATAAATAAATAAATAAATAAATAAATAAATAAATAAATAAATAAATAAATAACAAGAGTAGGAAGGGATCTTGTAGGTCATCTAGTCCAACCCAGGGGTGAAATCCAGCAGGTTCTGATAGGTTCTGGAGAACCGGTAGCGGAAATTTTGAGTAGTTCAGAGAACCGGCAAATACCACCTCTGACTGGCCCCAGAGTGGGGTGGGAATGGGGGATTTTGCAGTATCCTTCCCCTGCCATGCCCACCAAGCCATACCATGCGTACCAAGCCATGCCCACAGAACCGGTAGTTAAAATTTTTTGGATTTCACCACTGGTCCAACCCCCCAATACACATCCCACCAAGCAGGACCCTACATCGTTTCTTGACAGAGGGCAGGCCAGTCTCTTCTTGAAAGCTTCCAGTGATTGACAGGTTAATAGAGTTGGAAGGGACCTTGTAGGTCATCTAGTCCAACCCCCCCCGCCCAAGTAGGAGACCCTACACCATTTCTGACAAATGGCAGTCCAGTCTCTTCTTGAAAGGGTCCAGTGATGAAGCTCCCACAACTTCTGAAGGCAACTTCTGTTCCATGGGTTGATGGTTCTCCCTGTCAGGAAATTTCTCCTTATTTCCAGGTTGAATCTCTCCTTGTTCAGTTTCCATCCATTATTCCTTGTCTGGCCTTTGGGTGCTTTGGAAAACAGGTTGACCCCCTCCTCTCTGTGGCAGCCCCTCAAATATTGGAAGGCTGCTATCATGTCTCCCCTGGTCCTTCTCTTCTCTTCACTAGACTAGCCATGCCCAGTTCCTGCAACCGTTCATCGTATGTTTTAACCTCCAGTCCCCTAATCATCTTGGTTGCTCTTACAACAACTGACTTACAACAGTTTGTTTAGTGACCGTTTGAAGTTACAACAGCCCTGAAAAAAGCATCCCCAGTGTCACATGATCAGAATTTAAGACGCTTGGCAACAGACTCATAGATACGACGGTTGCAGTGTCCCAGGGTCATGACAAATAAAGTCCAAGTGGGGAGCCAGATTCACTTAAGAACCGACTTACTAGTTTAACAATGGAAGTGTTTACTTAACAATCGTGGCAAGAAAGTGTTACTAATTTAAGAACCTGATTCATTTAACAACCGTGGCACTGATTCATTTAACAACCGTGGCAAGAAAGTTGGTAAAATGGGGCAAAACTCACTTAACAAATGTCTCGCTTAACAACAGAAATGTTGGGCTCAATTTTGGTCGTAAGTTGAGACTACCTGCACCATGCATGACATTTGATTAGTTTTAATTTTGGTTAGGGGTTTCTCCGTCTGATGATGATGGTGGCATGTGTACTGTATCTGTGTGGCTTGGGATGCTGTAGAAATTCATCCCCTGTGGTTAGTTTATTGTGCAGCACCAGAATTCCCGCAAGCGAATAAGCAGGGGGTTGGACTAGAAGACCTCCAAGGTCCCTTCCAACTCTGTTGTTCTATTCTATTCTATTCTATTCTATTCTATTCTATTCTATTCTATTCTATTCTATTCTATTCTATTCTAATTACGCGGACTCACCAAAGGGTTTAAGTGTGCAAACTTCTACCGGTAGTCCTCAACTTACAACAGTCCATTTAGTGACCATTCAAAGTTACAACGACACTGAGAAAAGCAACTTATGACCGTGTCTCACACTTACGACCTTTGCAGCATCCCCATGTCTGCGTGATTTACATACAAATTCTCGACCAACTGGTTCATATTTATGACGGTTGCAGTGTCCCGGGGTCAGGTGATCCCCTTTTGCGACCTTCTGATGAGCGAAGTCAACAGGGAAGCCAGATTCACTTAACAACCGTGTCACTGACTGGACAACTGCAGTGAAGTTGGAAAGCCAGATTTGCTGAAGTTGGAAAGCCAGATTCGCTGTTACTAATTGACTGCAGTGATTCGCTTAACAAACGGAGCAAGAAAAGTCGTAAAATGGGACAAAACAAAGTTCTCACTTAGCAGCCTCAATCCTGGGCTCAATTGTGGTCGTAAGTCGATGACACCTGTATCTTGCTGTAGAAATTCAGATAAACAAGGGAGAAATTCTCATGGGTGAACCTTTATACTGTGGCACTGTTTCCCAGTTAGGAGTGTGCATGAATAGCCTGTCTGGCATTGGGTCATTCCCTCTCCTGCCTTCCTGGTACTCCCCCCACACACACCACACTCCCCCCCCCTTCCCCTCTCCTGCCAAATCTGCAGGAAAGCCTCAGGAGGGAACTGGTGTCTCCTTCATTGGTTGTGGGGGGAGTGGGAAAAGTTGCCCATTGAAAAATCTTTGCAGCCTTTCTCCTTCCCTTGAAGAAGTTTGGGAAAATTTGCCCTCTTGCAATCTTGGGTTTTTCCTGTTTTCGCTTTCATTTCTGTTCGAGCCAGAGGTGGGTTCCTACCGGTGCGGTCCAGTGCGCCATTCCGGTAGGGACCCGCCGATTGTGCAATTTGCGCGAGACGACTCTGGTGCCATCTTCGCCGGTCCGCCCCCCGGCACCATCTTTTTTTCTGGAATTTTTGGGCTTTTTTTTGCTTCCTGCTCATGCGTGGAAACAAAATCTCACAAAGGGGACACGGGCATGAGATTTCGGCGATTTCTTTGCTTCCGCGCATGCGCAAAAGCAAAAAATCACCAAAATCTCACACACGGGTCCCCTCGTGAGATTTTGCTTACACGCATGCGCAGGAAGCAAAATCGTGCAAGGGGACGTGTGCGCATAGCGAGCGTGCATGCACGCGAAATGAAATGATGCGCGCAAAGCGTACCAGTAGGCAGGTAAGAGGAACCCGCCCCTGGTTCGAGCGTTTTATGGTTCTTCTTGTGGAATTGAACGGAAGAAGCTTCTTGGATGAGAAGCGAAATGTTTTCAAAGAAAAAAAAAACCAACAACGAAGAAAGTTTAGTTGCCTTTTGGAAAAGCACCTTTGGGACAGCCATAACCTGGATGATGGAGAATCTCCATAGACCTTTAAATAAATAAAAGGTTTAGGCAATTCCTGCCCTGGCTATTCCTGCAGGCCTCTCCCCCCCTCCCTTCCCCAAATCCAGTTCAGATGAATATTTGGCAAGGCTGCCCCTGCTCCAGTTTCCCAAAGGGGTCCTGCCACAGGCAACAGAAATTTTATTTTTCCCTTTGCATCTCATTCTGCGAGAGGTTCTCTTGAACCCACCAAAGAGCTGTGGGTTGTGTTGGGGGGTGGGTGGGTGGGTGGAAATTGGAGGAGGGGAGCCGAGACGGATTGACCTCCCCCAGCCAGGCGGTGGTCCATGCCAGAAGGGCCCCCACATGCGCCGAAAAAGAAGCAACGGCCCGGCAGTCTTTACGGGGCCGAGGGAGACTTTGCAGCCGAACAAAGACGGCCTTGTATGTGTGCAACCCTTGTGTGCGCACAACTTGGCAGATGGTACCTTTCGGTCTCGCCTCCTGCAGGGGACTCTTCGTCACAAGGCTGAGATGTAAACTTCACACTTGCGGGCTTCTTCCAAAGTGGTCACAGGGAAAGGGGGGTGGGTGGGCTGAGAACCGTCCACTGTCTATTTTGATCTCGGCAGTGAGCAGACCCATCTTTCACTGGGTCAGAGATTGATTTCCAATCAAGGTGCCCCACTTCTCTCTCTCTCTCTCTCTCTCTCTCTCTCTCTCTCTCTCTCTCTCTCTCTCCCTCCCTCCCTCCCTCCCTCCCTCCCTCCCTCCCTCCCTCTTGTCCCACCGCCCATGGCATACATTTCAGCTGCATCCTCCATCTGCATCGGGGGTCAAGGGGGTAGCCCCTAACCAGAGGTGGCATTCAGCAGGTTCTGACCAGTTCTGGAGAACCGGTAGCGGAAATTTTGAGTAGTTTGGAGAACCGATAAATACCACCTCTGACTGGCCCAGCCACCATCTATTCTCTGCCTCCTGAGTCCCAGCTGATCGGGAGGAAATGGAGATTTTGAAGTATCCTTCCCCTGCCAGGCCCACAAAGCCATGCCCACAAAGCCATGCCACGCCCACAAAGCCATGCCCACAGAACTGGTAGTTAAAATGTTTGAATCCCACCACTGCCCCTAACACTCTCTTGTGTGAATACATCAAATCTGGGCTCACCCCAGCCCTGGAAAAGACCATCCGCCCAGCTGTTTTCAATTCCTTTTGGCTGCCTGGGAGTTGTCAGCTCTGCCTTGCCTTATCCGAGTAAAATCTATGCCAATCCTCAAGGGACGAGACCCTAGAAAAAGGGTGGATTCAGGAACTCCGGGTTGAGCTGCGGTGGCTCAGTGGTTAGAGTGCGAAACTGCAGGCTACTTCTGCTGCTTGCCAGCTGCCTGCAATTTGGCAGTTCGATCCTGACTGGCTCAAGCCTTCCATCCTTTCAAGGTGGGTAAAATGAGGACCCAGATTGTTGGGGGCAAGATGCTGACTCTGTAAACAGCTTAGAGAGGGCTGTAAAAGCACTGTGAAGCGGTATATAAGTGCTACTGCTATTGCTACAGGTAGGCCTCAACTTATGACCACAACTGAGCCCAATGGTTCTGTTGCTAAGTGAGACAGTTGTTTGAGTTTTGCCCCAACTGTTTCAAATGGTGGGGGTTTTGGTTTCAAGTCATCCACAGGCCACTGTTTGGCGAATGTCTGCTTTATGCAACATTCTTATTCCTGATCTTATCTTGTGATTTAAGAAAGTCAAAAAGCAAAATAGGTATTTTTTTAAAATTCCAAATAAGTTTTTTTTAAAATTATATATATAAAGTGTAACATTTTTTGCTGATAAATGAAAATAAAGGGAGACTATTATAGATCTATTTCGAGCTATTTTGCTCTCGTCAGATAGCCATACCCTTAGTGGGATTTGAACCTGGGCAGTCTGCTTGTAAGGCAGCAGTTTTTAACCTCTAGGCCACAAGGTTCTCTTCCCTATCAGCTCTCCATAAGCCCTCTTCAAAGCACGATGCAGAATTTTCTTTTCCCCGGCCTCAAAAACACAAGCAAGGGATGTACCGTGGGGGGGTCTCTCTTTTCGATTTAAATCCATAGTGAACCGCATTGACCACAGTAGGTGGCGCTGTTCTCCCTGGAGCGGGGGGGGGGGAATGTTTGGCTCGATGGGGAGAATCGCATATTTAGAATAAATATCTCCTTAAACCGCAGGGCATTACAACTGTTTCCCAGCTTCCCATTAAAATCTCAATTTGGGGGAAAGGAATCCGTCTTGGTGGGCACTGAGGTCAACTGGCCACAATCGAGAAGCACAATCGAACCAGGGCTAAGATTCAGCTTGGGCCTGAGCATCGCCAACGTTAAACTCACAAGCACACCTACACACTACTGTTTAACAACAAACCAACGAACTTAGTGAAGACACGGTGAGAACTGTCCCTGGTGAAGATGAAAAATTACTCTAGGATTGAAATATGACATGCTATATTATGAAGCTGGACAATGACAGCCTGGGTTGGGACAGCAAAATGGAACCTCCATGGCTGGAACTGCTCTACTTTTTAGTGCAAGGAGTCTTCAACTTACAACCAGAATTGGAACCAGAATTTCAGTGGCTAAGCAAGACGGTTGTTAACTGAATTGCTGCCAGGCACGAATGATCAGATCCCCAGCGGCAGAGCTCAAACTGGCTACTTTATTGTTCTATGCCTGTTGTACAAGAATCTTCCCAGACTGGTAGCTTTCGCCTGAAAAAAGACCAGATAAGGATCAAAGGCATTCAGCGGGAACCAGACCTTGCCCTCTTGTGTTTATGTAATGAGTCCGTGCTAATTCCCCATTTCATCCCCGACTGGGATGCTTGCTCTCCAATACCTGTCCCTGTTTTTTGTCCTTTTTTTGCTATGGTTGTTAAGTGAATCATGACATTGTTAAGCAAATCTGGCTTTCCCCGTTGATTTTGCTTGTTGGAATCCAGCTGGGAAGATCACAAATGGCAATCACGTGACCTTGGAACATTTATTTATTTGTGAGATTTATATACCGCCTCACAGTGCAAGCACTCTCTAAGCGGTTTACACCAGTAAGCAATGTATATTCATATTGCCCCCAACAATCTGGGTCCTCATTTTACCTACCTCGGAAGGATGGAAGGCTGAGTCAACCTTGAGCCGGTGAGATCTGAACCGCTGACCTGCGGATCACAGTCAGCTAAAGTGGCCTGCGGTACTGCCCTCTAACAGCTGCGCCACCTCGGCTCCTTAAATTTAAACCCATTATAAATACATGTCAGCTGCTAAGTGCCCTAATTTTGATCATGGGGTCATAGGGATTCTGCGACACTCGTAAGTGCAAGGGCCAGTTATAAATCACCTTTTTTCCAGTGCCATTGTAACTTTAAACAGTTGCTAAATGAATGCTTATAATTCAAGGACTACCTATGTCAGGTACAAAGGAGGCTTACAAGGGCTGTCATCGTCATCCTGGTCTGTTTAGAGCATGCATTATATAGCAATAGCCCTTAGACTTATATACCACTTCACAGTGCTTTACAGCCCCCTCTAAGCAGTTTGCAGAGTCAGTTTATTGCCCCCAACAATCTCGGTCCTCATTTTATCGACTTAGGAAGGATGGAAAGCTGAGTCAACCTTGAGCAGATCAGCATCGAACTGCTGGCAGTCAGCAGTATTATTACCCTGCAATACTGCATTCTAACCGCCACGACATCATGGCTTTTTAAAATAGACATTGGATCAGTGTTTCTCAACCTTGGCAGTTTGAAGATGTGTGGACTTCAACTCCCAGAATGGCTGGGGAATTCTGGGAGTTGAAGTCCACACATCTTCAAACTGCCAAGGTTGAGAAACACTGCATTGGATACATGTTCTGGATTCCATATTTTGTTTTGCTCAGCCCTCTTTTTATTTCTTTTATAAAACAATTCTCTCTTCTTCTTAATCCTTCTTTTTTCCAGAGCACATCCTGAGCTCCGTTCTTGGGCAGAGGGGTGGACTAGAAGACCTCCAAGGTGCCTTCCAGCCATTCTACGATTCCACCTTGCAAGCCAATCTTCCCCCATTCACTGAGGATTCTGGGAGTCGTAGTTCTAGCACATCTGGAAGGCCCTTTTGCATTGCCTCTCGGGGTGCAAGATGCAAAGAACAGGCCAAGCTGCATTTTTCTCTCCTTCCTCGTCCACTGCACTCTTACTTCGGGATTACTGGCTGGGTTTGTCAGCTAACAATTCTTTGGAAAACTCCGCTCTTCCCATCTGTTTTCCATCCTTCTGCAGTTTGAGCAGCTGGTTAGTTGCCCATCCTGTGATTTGAACTTTGCACTGCATATTCTTTTTTTAACTCTTCCAATTTGTCAAAACACAGCAGGAATAAGGTTTGGGGCGATGCTTTTATTTTCCCTCTGCATGTGATTTGTTCTATACAATAGCTATTACATAAAACAAATGAAATGCGGAGAGGGGAAAAAGACAAAGGAATTCAATCTTAATCTGTTCTTAATCTTGCATTTACTGGGAATGTGCTTTATTCAAAGCAACTCCTTGGTGCTGCATTCACGAAGGACAAAGTTTAGCTGGGTCGATAAACTTGCTGGGGCATTCACACAACAGCTTAACCTGTGGCTGGTTCTAAGTGTGATGACAGCTTTTGTCTGTGCGTGTTTATGTGTGCAATCATGAATCTTAGCATTTTGTGTGAAAAAGCAGATTAATCCAGGAATGAGGTTAAGAATGAGACATGGATAAATGATTAGAAAATAGTAGATACTAGAACAGTGATGGCGAACCTTTTTTGGTTCGCGTGCCAAAAAGGGGGCGGATGCGTGGGATCATGTCTGTGCGTGCCCACACCCATAATTCCATGCACCCCCGCGCATGCATGTATGACCCCCCCACTCCCAGCATGCAATGGCACGCCCATTTTTTGCTCTCTCCAGGCTTCTAGGAGCCTGGGGAGGGCGAAAACGGCCTTCCCCACCCCCTCTGGAGGCTGGAAACAGCCTGTTTCCTGACTCCCAGTGGGCCCAGAAGGCCCGAAAATCAGCCTGCTGGTGCGCACATGCGCGCCGGACCTGAGCTCGCGTGCCCACCGATATGGCTCCGCGTGCCACTTGTGGCACCCGTGCCATAGGTTCGCCATCACGGTACTAGAACATAAATGAAAGTTTTGGGGTAGCAATAGCAATAGCACTTAGACTTATATACCGCTTCATAGTGCTTTACAGCCCTCTCTAAGCGGTTTACAGAGTTCAGCATATTGCCCCCAACAATCTGGGTCCTCATTTTACCGACCTCAGAAGGATGGAAGGCTGAGTCAACCTTGAGCCAGTGAGATTTGAAGAGCTGGACTGCACCTAGCAGTCAGCTGAAGTAGCCTGCAGTGCTGCACTCTAACCACTGCGCCACCTACGTGCACCTCGGGTACACGTAGAGTAAGAGCCAATGCAAATTTATACTTGTATCTGTTGTAAAAGAAAGTAGGAAGTAATTCCTTTATATTTTCCTATATATTTTAATATATTATATTTTCCTATATATTTTCCTACCCAGTTCCTGCTAGGTATAGACATATCCAGCAGGAACTGGGTATGTCTAGTTTAATGAAAAGAAGGACCAGGGGAGACATGATAGCAGTGTCCCAATATCTCAGGGGCTGCCACAAAGAAGAGGGAGTCAAGCTATTCTCCAAAGCACCTGAGGGCAGGACAAGAAACAATGGATGGAAACTAACCAAGGAGAGAAGCGACCTAGAACTAAAAAGAAATTTCCTGACAGTTAGAACAATTAATCAGTGGAACAGCTTGCCTCCGGAAGTTGTGAATGCTTCAACACTGGAAGTTTTAAAGAAGATGTTGGATAACCATTTGTCTGAAGTGGTGTAGGGTTTCCTGCCCAGGCAGGGGATTGGATTAGAAGACCTCCAAGGTCCCTTCCAGCTCTGTTATTCTATTCTATTCTATTCTATTCTATTCTATTCTATTCTATTCTATTCTATTCTATTCTATTCTATTCTATTCTATTCTATTCTATTCTATTCTATTCTATTCCTTTTTGGCTTTGCTTCCTCTTTCCTCTTTTCCTCTTTTTCTATTTTAAATGTTAGTTTTTGTTAGTTTTTATCTCCCCATATTTTTTAAAAAATCTAATAAAGGTATCAAAAATACAGGTAGTTCTTGACATGACCACAATTGAGCCCAACGTTTACGTTGCTAAGTGAGACCATTTTGTTAAGTGGGCTTTGCCCCACTTTACGACCTTTCTGGCCACAAGTTTGTTAAGTGAATCATTGCATTTATTAAATTAGTAACACGGTTGTTAAGTGAACCGTGCTTCCCTATTGACTTTGCTTGTCAGGTCACATGACCACAGGACATTGCAACAGTCATAAATACGAGTCAGTTGCCAAGCATATGGATTTTGATCAAATAACCATGGGGGTGCTTTAAGGGTCGTAAGGGTGAGAAATAGTCACAAGTCACTTTTTTCAGTGCTGTTTGTAACTTCGAACAGTCACTAAATGAATTGTTGTAAGTCGAAAACTATCTGTATAAAAGAGAGTTGCATGAATATAGGCAGCATGTTGGTGGGTGGGTGCATGCACATCTATGAGAAATGTTCATAATTTCTTAGATGCATCCGTGAGCCACAATCTTTGGCCATGCTCACCCAACGCATTGAACTGTGCAGAGGTGGGTTCCTCCCGGTTCGGACCGGTTCACCCGAACTGGTAGCAACCCGCTGGTGACATCACGATGACATCACCGAACCGGATCCATGGGCGCCGCCATCTTTTTTTGAGTTTTTTTTTGAATATTTTTCAATTTATTTTTTAGGGTTTTTTTTTCTGGCACTGTGCATGTGTCGCCATTTTGTTTTCAGCTTTTTTAAAAAAAAATTGGGTTTTTTTGCACTGCGCATGTGTGCACGCAGCCATGAGGCGCAGCCACTCGGCGTGGGAGGAAGCGAACCGGCAGCGAGGTAAGTTGGAATCCACCCCTGGAACCGTGATACAACAAGGTGCAAGCATGTTGCACCAACAGATTCATCTAAACACTGCCTCTGAGATGGCTAGTTTCAGCCCCAGCCAGCCTCTGGCACATGGAAATGAGTGCATTAAACAGGAAAGGAGCTAATTAGATCAATTAGTGGGTGTAAATTTGTCTGCCCGGTCTTTAAAGATATTTTTTTCTCTTTCAGCAGCACTTTTGTTAAAAAAAGAATCAGTCTTGCAATTAACAGTGTATACAACATAACATGGGCAGAATACTAACCTGCCCACCTAGAAATAACTCTCATCCCCTCATTTCAGGAGAATTTCTTTTGCAGCCAATTCTGAGAGAGATTTAAAGGAAAAAGGGGAAGGAAGATACAAAGGTTGGAAGGATGGAAGCCTTAGAATTAGAATTAAGAAACAGATCTTCCTTTCTGCAAAGAAACGTGAGCCTCAAACTCCTGCAAGTATTCGCTTTGGGAAGGCATTGGTTTCACACAACCCCAACCTCAACTGAAGTTTGTGTAAGGAGGGCAACCCAGCCAATGTTGCCTTAATCAGCAGCAAAATGGTTAAAAATGTAAGGATGGTGTGCATGTATGGTTTGAGAAGGATATTTGAAAGCTACTAGTTGTTGGTCAATGACTGAGAGATGGTGATAATGATAATGATGATGAAGATGATGCTTACAGGAAATGTTACAAAGCATTCCACTTTTTCTAGTATCTTTTGCCAAACTGACAAAAAACTGATTTCCATGCCATTTAACACAACTTATTACTGGAGAAAATCTGTCCCTCTCCCTCCCTCCCTCCCTCCCTCCCTCTCTCCCCCCTCTCTCTCCCTCCTTCCCTCCATCCATCCATCCATCCATCCATCCATCCATCCATCTATCATCTATCTATCTATCTATCTATCTATCTATCTATCTATCTATCTATCTATCTATCTATCTATCTATCTATCTCTATCCATCCATCCATCCATCCATCCATCCCTCTTTCTCTTCCAGTGGTAGGAATGGTGGACTACTATGAATTGGCTTGATAACACCAGGATTGGTACAACACACTAAACCCAGGTCAACAAAATGTTCTATGACAAACCATGCCTGAACAGAGGTTTTGACACAATATTTTGTGCCTACTTTACGTGCCTCAAACAGCACATGGATTCCCACAGTGCAGTCCACCCATTTTACCCTGGTCTAAAGTGTTGTGGGAAACCAACCTGACTGGCTGAGACTGTCAGTTCTAAGGAGTGTGTGTCAGAGAGAGAGATTCCATGCTAGATCCTTGGTAACAAGATCAGGGATTGGCAGTTGAGTGATTTATTTTCTCAGAGGAACCAAAAGACCATAAACTGGTGCATAAGCACACCAGCGTGCCTACCGTCCCTGTCCTACTGTTCCCATTATTCGTACTCATTTCTTATGGATATACTTTACCTGTTTAGACTTAGACGTTTATATGTTATTTTCATACTTATAATTGTTTTCTCATACATGCTTGACAAACTAAATAAAATAATAATAAACGATCGGACAAAAAAAAATCGCCCAGGAAGAAAAGGACATCTTAATTTAGACCAGGAGAAAAACTAATTGCAATTGTGTCACCTCTAGCTGCCTTCACACCTTCCTGAAGTGGTTTATATAGTTTTGACTTAGTCCGAGATACGACCACTGTCCCACCCCTTATGGCTGCTTCCAACCGTTGCAGATCTACTGAGAAGTAAACCGGGATTGACTGGGTGCAAGTACCTTCCTTAAAGGCGCCGAGAGTGGCAATCTTACCGCTTGCTGTGCGCAATGCTGCTTGCTATGTGCAAACAGCATCCTGAATCCAGGAAAGAGGTTGCGCCTCCCCCCCACCCAGACAAAAACCTTACTCCCAAGTAAGCTTCTGCAGAACTTAGCCGATGCACTCGAGTCTTGCTGCGCTCCCACTTACTCCGGAGTAAATCTGCACGGGCGGGTAGGGGGGTTACAGCCGGTTGGATGAAACATCTTTGCACCGTTGGATACAATTCCCTTCTGGAAGAACCGCAGATGAAAGAGTTCGGTGTAACTTACTCTCGGGTAAAGGTGCGGATCCAGATGTGCATTTTTTAAAAAAGGGGGGTAGGGAGGGGGGGGGAGAAAAGATTTTATTTCCGAGGAGGTGGCGAGAGAGATCAAGCGCCCGAAAGGAGAGAGAGAGAGAGAGAGAGAGAGAGAGAGAGAGAGAGAGAGAGAGGGAGGGAGAGAGAGAGGGAGAGAGGGAGATAGAGAGAGGGAGAGAGGGAGAGAGAGAGAGAGAGAGAGAGGGAGAGAGGGAGAGAGGGAGAGAGAGAGAGAGGGAGGGAGGGAGGGAGGGAGGGAGGGGACGGAGGGAGAGAGGGAGAGAGAGAGATGGAGAGAGAGAGAGAGAGAGAGAGAGAAAGAGAGAGAGAGAAGGAGGGAGGGAGAGAGGGAGGGAGAGAGAGAGAGAGAGAGATGGAGAGAGAAGGAGGGAAGGAGGGAGAGAGAGAGAGAGAGAGAGAGAGAGAGAGAGAGAGAGAGAGAGAGAGAGAGAGAGAGAGAGGCTTTATTTTAAAGGAGGTTAAAAAAAGTTACCCGAATTTTAATGGTAGACAAGCCGGGAAGGGTGGGGTGAGAAATCCCCAACAGGTCCCCTCGTCTTAGCAAAGCGATGCGGGGAGAGGGGTGTGTGTGGCCCTGTCAACGGCAGGACGGTAACCCCCCCTCCCTCTCCCTCGGAGGGGGAAATTAAATGAAATAACTAAAGGTCTCCGAGTCCTACCCAACAGGCAAAGCCGGAGAAATTATGGGGAGGGGACGCGGTTCTTATTAAAGGCGTGGAAGCAAAGGTACCCTCCTCCTCCCAGTCCTGCCTACCTGCCTTCTCCCCGCGCCCCGCAATTTCCCCGGCGCCCCTTTTTTTTGGGGGGGGGGGCAAGCTTACCTTAGCGGCTTCATGAGCCTTTCCACCTGGCGGGGAGGGAAGGTGAGGCTTAAGCGGGCAGCCGCGGACGGTCCTTCGATGCAAAGACACGGGGGGGGGGGTGGATGGAGAGAGGAGGAGGAGGAGGAGGAGGAGGAGAGAGGAGGAGGAGGAGGAGGAAGGGGGCAGTGAGCAGAATTGTCCGCAATGGAGTCACCCCTTCCCTGTAGAGTTAAGGGCTGGCGGCGCCCCTCCTCTCCCACCCGCCCCCCACCCTTCAGCAGCTGGAGGACTCCGCGCCGACCCCGCTGGCCGTCTTCGGCTCCAGCTGCATCTCTGCGAAAGGACCCGCTGGAAACCAAACCGCCTCGGGAGAGAGATGGAGCGCTTTCTTTCCCCAGGCGATGCCAGCCTTGCCTCCGCCTTTCTGGGGGTGGTGTGTGGGGGGGGGGGAGCTGGAGAAGCAGCGCCTGCCTGTAGAAGAGAAGGGAGTGTGAGGACAGCCCCAATAACTGCAGCTGGGGAAATGCAACGGGGGGGGGGGGAGGATGGAGTAGGGAAGGGTGGGAATAGATTTTTTCACTCTAACCTTTCAGGGATTCATAGCAATAGCCTTTAGACTTATATACCGCTTCACGGTGCTTTACAGCCCTCTCTAAGCGGTTATAATAATAATAATAATACCAACAGAGTTGGAAGGGACCTTGGAGGTCTTCTAGTCCAACCCCCTGCTTACGCAGGAAACCCTACACTACTTCAGACAGATGGTTATCCAACATCTTCTTTAAAATGTCTAGTGTTGGAGCATTCACAACTTCTGGAGGCAAGCTGTTCCACTGATTAATTATTCTAACTGTCAGGAAATTTCTCCTTAGTTCTAAGTTGCTTCTCTCCTTGTTTAGTTTCCACCCATTGCTTCTTGTTCTACCCCCAGGTGCCTTGGAGAATAGTTTGACTCCTTCTTCTTTGTGGCAACCCGAGATATTGGAACACTGCTATCATGTCACCCCTGGTCCTTCTTTTCATTAAACTAGACATACCCAGTTCCTGCAACCGTTCTTCATATGTTTTAGCCTCCAATCCCCTAATCATCTTTGTTGCTCTTCTCTGCACTCTTTCTAGAGTCTCAACATCCTTTTTACATCGTGGCGACCAAAACTGTATGCAGTATTCCAAGTGTGGCCTTACCAAGGCATTATAAAGTAAAGGTTTTACCGAGTCAGCGTATTGCCCCCAACAATCTGGGTCCTCATTTTGTAGACCTGGGAAGGATGGAAAGCAGGATCGAACTCATGGCAGCGGGAATGCAGAGTTAGTCTGCAATACTGCATTCTAACCACTGCACCAGATGGCTCCTTAAGAAGCAGAGGTGTTTTACTGAGGACTAGGAACGTGCCTCTTCCTTTCCTGCGACACCAAGCCATAGATCCCTGTGCAAAGATGGGGCAGAAAGTTCTTTATTGCCTCTGTAATCACCCTTTGGAGGTAATCAATCAATCAGAATAGAGCTGGAAGGGGCCTTGGAGGTCTTCTAGTCCAACCCCCTACTGAAGCAGGAGACCCTATACCATTTCAGACAAATGGTTGTCCAGTCCCTTCTTAAAAACCTGCAATGATGGAGCACTTACAACTTCTGAATGCAAGCTGTTCCACTGGTTAATTGTCCTCACTGTTAGGAAGTTTCTTCGTAATTCCAGGTTGTTTAATCTGCTTCCATGTATTGCACAGCAAATAGGTGCTTTTTCAATGACTTGAAAATTTTTCCGTCTATCCATCTATTCAGCCATCACCTATCTATCTATCTATCTATCTATCTATCTATCTATCTATCTATCTATCTATCTATCTATCTATCTATCTATCTATCCATCCATCCATCCATCCATCCATCCATCCATCCATCCCCTCCAAATTGACCCCCTCCTCTCTTTGGCAGCCCCTCAAATATTGGAAGACTGCTCTCATATCTCCCCTGGTCTTTCTCTTCACTAGACTATCCATGCCCAGTTCCTGTAACTGCTCATCATATGTTTTAGTTTCCAGTCCCCTAATCATCCTGGTTGCTCTTCTCAGCACTTTTTTCTAGAGTCTCAACATCCTTTTTTAAAGCCAAAAAAAGATGTAAAATCAAGCATGACTCACTTAAGAACCGCCTTCATTAACAACGGGTATGCTGGTCCCAATTTGTCATAAATCAAGAACTACCTATAATGTGACTAGTAGCCATAAGCCTTTCCACCAGCCGAGAATTTAGAAGAGAAGGTGATGCGGAGGAAATCAATGGGGAAAACTTACAAAGTACCATCTAAAGTAGCAGCGTCTATCTTTTCCCAATCTACTAGTGCAGGGGTCCCCAACCCCTGGACCACGGACCAGCACTGGTCCGTGGTATACCAGAAACAGGGCCACACAAACAAGCAAAGCCCCATCCACAGGATGCAGGCAGCACATGAAACCACACCTCCTCCGGTCCACGGAAAAAGCATCTTTCCACGGAACCTATCCCTGGTGCCCAAAAGGTTGGGGGCAGGGGTGGGTTCCTCCCGGTTCAGACCAGATTGCCCAAACCGTTAGCCACCCGCTGGTGATGCAATGATGGCGTCATGGATTCGGTTCGGTCGGTGCTGGTCCGTGGGCGCCGCCATCTTTTTTGGGGAATTTTTGGTGAAATTTTCCATGTTTGGATGGCTTCTCCTCTTCCGCGGCTTGAAAAAGAGCCCTCCCACCCGCCCCTGGGTTAATACCGACCTTTATTTCTTCGCCCGAAGCACAGCTGATCAGCTCCTCAGCTGTGTTTCGGGCTGTATCCTGCTACGGAGCATGCACGGAAGTGAAATTGCACGTGGGGAACGCGTGCGCGCAAAACATCGCGATGCGAACTGGTGGCAAAGGTAAGTGAAACCCACCCCTGTTTGGGGCCACTGTTCTAGTGTACACTTAATTTCAAATATTATTAGAAAAGAAATACCATCGATTAAAACAGGCTAGGTTGAAATGGATTGACTAATACAGTGATGGCAAACCTTTTTTTCCTTGGGTGCCGAAAGCAAGCAAGCGCGCACTATCATGTGCGTGCGAGTGCCCACACCCATAATTCAATCCCACTGCCCCTGCCCCAACCCCCCTGTGCATGTGTGTGTGACCCCCCCATGCTGCCCCGCCCACTGCACATGCGCACACAATCCCACCTCCCCCCCATTTCCCAACTTCCGGTGGGCCTGGGTAGGCCCATTTTTCGCCCTCCCCAGCCTCCAGAGGTTTTCTTGGAGCCTGGGGAGGGCAAAAAACGGCCTTCCCTGCCCCCTGGAGGCCCTCCGGAGGCCAGAAACGCCCTTCCAGAGCCTCCGCACAAGCCAAAAATCAGCTGGTCAGCATGAACATGTGCGCTGGAGCTGAGCTAGGTCAATGGCTCGAGTGCCGGTAGATATGGCTCCACATGCCACCTGTGGCACCCATGCCATAGGTTTGCCATCACTGGACTAATATGTTGCTGTCTGTCACAGGAATGCAGTTCAAACATCATTATTACCCTATTCTACTGCACCAAAGGGAGTTGGAAGCCAATCCCTTTTTTTTTCTGTTCCCCTCTTCTTTTCCACACTTTTACCTTCTCCTTTCCTTTCCCTGTTTTTCCTTCTTTTTTGTGTATGTATTTTTTTTTGGTATGTTACATCATAAATTAATATAATTGTTATTTATTTTGTGACATTTATGTACCGCCTCACAGTGCAAGCATTCTCTAAGCGGTTTACACCATTAAGCAATGTATATTTACATTGCCCCCAACAATCTGGGTCCTCATTTTGCCTACCTCGGAAGGATGGAAGGCTGAGTCAACCTTGAGCCGGTGAGATTTGAACCGCTGACCTGCGGATCAGTGTCAGCTAAAGTGGCCTGCAGTACCTGCCTCTAACCGCAGCGCCACCTCGGCTCTTATAAACATTTTTTTTTTAAAGGAATGCAGTCCTGGTGTTAAACCACGCTTGGTTTTGTGTTGGGTGATGGGTGAGCTGAGTCACACCAGTTTTGCAAACCACAGTTTATGGCAGGAGCGTCAACAACTGTTGCTAAACCAACAAGGATTGAAAGTGGGATTGATGGACTTGAAGACCTGAGGTGGTTTCTCTGGAGAGAAAGAAGCAGAAGTTGTTGAGCTGCTTGTGAGAACTTAGGGAAGTTACGATGCAAAACAACAACGGCGTTTTGTATTTTGTGCAGCCCAGATCAGGTCTGCTGCCAGAACCCCAGAGGAATAGCACAAGGATATGGGTGAATCCGGGACGGAAGAAGTAGTTAATCTGGGCCATTGGCCTGATGAGGCCATGACACCCATTTGCACAATGATGTAATGACACATCTGACTCATGATGGCTGTGAATGTGCTTATGATCAGACTTCAGCTTTTCTTTGCTTTACAGTCCTGTGAAGGTCACAAATTGAGGGACTGGTCCAGGGGTGGGTTCCTCCCGGTTCGGACCGGATCGCCCGAACCAGTAACGGCCCACAGGTGACGTCACTGTCAGTGCCGTTCCGTGTGCGCCACCATCTTTTTTTGGGATTTTTCCCCTTGAAAAATGAGGGCCTCACGCCCGCCCGCAGGTGAATTCTGTCCTTTATTTCTTCACCTGAAGCACAGCTGATGAGCTCCTCAGCTGTGTTTCGGGCTCATTCCTGCTTCTGAGCATGCACGGATGCCAAATCGCACGAGGGGACGCGCGCACGAAACGTCGCGATGCGAACCGGTGGCAAAGGTAAGTGGAACCCACCAGGGGTGAAATCCTCCCGGTTCGCCCGGGCCAGTCCTTCGGCGTATAGCCGATGGAACTGGCGGCGGTCGCGGCGCGGAGCTTCTCCCGCCCGCTTTCCCGGCCCGGCTGAACGCCGCCATTCGGGTTATTTTCCCCTTTGTGCATGCGCGCGCATGCACAGAGGGAAAAATAACCCGAATGATTGTGTTCAGCTGGGCCGGGAAAGCGGTGATTATGTTCAGCAGGGCCGGGAAAGCGGGTGGGAGAAGCTCCGCGCCGTGACCGCCGCCAGTTCCATCGGCTATACGCCGAAGGACTGGCCCGGGCGAACCGGGAGGATTTCACCCCTGGAACCCACCCCTGGAGTGGTCCAAAGGTGCTTTTACAAAAGGCAACTAGACTTCCTTGGTTTTTTTTCCATGAGGATGTTTCGCTTATCATCCAAGATAAGCGGGAGTTCTCGGGAGTAGGGCGGCATAGAAGAACCAAGAAATAAATAAATAAATAAATAAGAAGCTTGTTCATGAACTGAAGGAGTTTCTTGGATGAGGAGCGAGACGTTTTCAAGAGGCAATCCCGGGGAAGTCCAGCTGCCTTTTGTAAAAGCACCTTTGGGACAATCGTGATTGGATGATTGAGGATCTCTATAGTCAACTGGTCACAAAGTTGTTGTTGTTTTTTTGTCACTGTCACAACTGCAAATGGACACTTGTACGAGGCAGACTGTAAATAAACACAACCTGTAGTCTTTTTGCACTTCCGAGAGTTTAGGATTATGATCCTTTTTTTTCCCAAAAAGTTTTTTATTTTTTCCTCCACCAGTTTTACATTTCAATGAACATATACCTTAAATCATTACAATAAAATACACAATTTTACATTTATACTCCATCATTTAAAAATCAATATCTTATCCATACGCTTATATCATCAATCATCAGTCTATTCTGCTTTTCTTTCCATTGTACTCCCCCTCTCTACCTCCATCATCCCCTCCTACTTTCTTACTCCTTCGCTCCTCCTCTACTCTCTCTACTCCTTCTCTTCCTCCCCTTCTACTTCCTCTTACACTCTCTTAGCCTTCCCCTGAGTACTCTTTTATCCTCTTATGTTTAACAGACTGATGATAAAATCTCAAATTTAAACTCTTCATATCCCTTCTAAAAAAGAAATTTTTTTTGTTGTTATATCATTTCTTTATATGTAACGCTTTATTTCTAGGTATATACTGCTAACTTCATTTTACCTCAAAGAAAAAAGAAAAAAAATCTAGTTTTGTCATCTGGAATATTCACCAATTATTTTTCCAATTCTACTCCTATTATGATAGGATTATGATACTTGAGGGGCTGCCACAAAGAAGAGGTGGTCAAATTATTCTCCAAAGCACCGGAGGGCAGGACAAGAAGCAACGGATAGAAACTAATCAAGGAGAGAAGCAACCTGGAATTAAAGGAGAAACTTCATAACAGTGAGGACAATTAACCGGTGGAACAACTTGCCTCCAGAAGTCCTGGGAGCTCCATCACTGGAGGTTTTTAAGAAGAGACTGGACAGTCACTTGTCTGAGATGGTATAGGTTCTCCGGCTGGACTAGAAGACCTCCAAGGTCCCTTCCAGCTCATTCATTCATTCATTCATGACTTCTAGCAAATGCCTTCATATGGATGAAGAAAAAAAACCAGTGGGCTTAGTGCAGGGGTGGGTTCTAACTTACCTTGCTGCCGATTCGCTTCCTCCCGCGTCATGTGGCTGCGCCTCGTGGGCGCGCGCATACGCAGTGGCAAAAAATCCCAAACCCCCCCCCAAAAAAAGCTGAAAATAAGATGGCAACCGCATGCACAGTGCCGGAAACTCGGTTCTGTGCATGTGCAGAAGAAAAAAACCCGAAAAAATCCCCCCCAAAAAAATTATTTTAAAAAAAATCCAATTTTTTTTTAAAAAAGATGGCGGCGCCCACGGACCAGCATTGACTAAACCGGTTCCGTGACATCATCATGATGTCACCAGTGGGTTACTACCGGTTCGGGTGAACCGGTCCGAACTGGGAGAAACCTACCTCTGGTTTAGCATGATTGGTGGTTCTGGGCCATGAGTTACACCACCAGATGCTTTCATGCGCTGAAGGGGAAGCTGAGATACCAAGTCGCGCTGTTGACCTCATCTGGTCTTGCTGCCTTTACGTTGTTTCATGCTTCATGTTTGAGAGCAGAGAATTGATCTGGGGCTTGGAGCAAAACTGCTCATCTTGGAAGCAATAAACGAGCCCTCCAGGATACCCCTGAGCATGGGCAAAGTGTCTCTCTCTTAACAGATAGGGGATCTCCAAAGAACTCTTTTATGAACACAGTTCATTAAGGTGGAAATAGGACTCTCCAGACTTAGGGGTGAAGATGGCATGAAAATACAGATAGTTTGCCCCAGAAATCAGCCAATGTTCCGCTTTGTTGGGATGACCTCTTGTGGTTTCTCCTGCGCTGATCATTAATGGGGTGGTCAGAGCTGGGCTGGAATTCGTTGTTTGCAAAAGGTGTTTATACAAGGCTGTTGCTAATCTGAAATGGAGGAAGGAGAAATTGAGAAGTAAAGGTGTGTGTGTGTGTGTGTGTGTGTGTGTGTGTGTGTGTGTGTGTGTGTGTGTGTGTGTGTGTGTGTGAACGGCAACAGGTCCCTTCCTTGCCAAAGCTGTTAACAAGCAATTTCTTTGAAACAACACATGATTTACTTTAAGCCTGTACTGATATTCTGAGTGCATACATGCAAACAAACATAAAAGGCTGCAATCTTATCTATAGGCACCTTAATATACACTTGGCAAACATCTGCGCCAAGAACCATCTGGGAACATCCTCTTTGTAGGGATGGGAAGGCAATGCAAACAAACTCACGGGTTATAGCCTGGGAGCTAAGACAGGCCTGGGCAAGTGGGGTTTCTTTCTTTCTTTCTTTCTTTCTTTCTTTCTTTCTTTCTTTCTTTCTTTCTTTCTTTCTTTCTTTCTTTCTTTCTTTCTTTCTTTCTTTCTCTCTTTCTCTCTCTCTCTTTCTTTCTCTTTTTTCTTTTTTCTTTCGCTCTTCTTTTTTTCTTTTTCTTTTTTCTTTCTCTCTTTTTCTCTCTCTTTTCTTCTTTCTTTCTCTCTTTTTTCTCTCTCTTTTCTTCTTTCTTTCTTTCTTTCTTTCTTTCTTTCTTTCTTTCTTTCTTTCTTTCTTTCTTTCTTTCTTTCTTTCTTTCTTCTTCTTTCTCTCTATCTTTCCTTCCTTCCTTCCTTCCTTCCTTCCTTCCTTCCTTCCTTCCTTCCTTCCTTTCTTTCCCTTCCTTCCTTCCTTCCTTCCTTCCTTCCTTCCTTCCTTCCTTCCTTCCTTCCTTCCTCCCTTCCCTTCTCTTCCCTTCCCTCTAAAGAGAGAAAGATGGAGTGAAAGAGCAGTTACTTTTACATTGTCTTGGAAAGGTTAATTTCACAGGAACAAGAAAGATGGAGTGGATATGCCCAGGGGGGCTTCTGTCATTCTTTCTCCTCTCCTGCTGAGCAAATGTCTGAGGTATTTAACAAACTCAAACACAGAAGGCAACTAGCACCAGTTCTTGAGAGGTTCTGGAGTCCCAGATGTCCTTTAGCATCAAAGCCCCTTCTAAACATTGAACCAATTTAGTCTTAAGCCCTTCAGATGGTCTCCTGGGCTTTCTTCATTCTACTAGCAGTTCCGGATCCAGTTGGCTATGCTGGCTGGTACCCTCCTGGTGCTGGTCATTGCCTTGTGCCACCATTTAATGCTGGGCTCCTGGGTTCTCAGCTGTCCTTTTTAACATTTGCATAATGGATTCAATGGTGGTCCATAAGTCAATGACTTTGCCTCCATCTTAGAGGCTCAGGCTGCCTTCAGACTCTTGCATCTGTCAGTCGGCAGCTTTTCGGTTTCTCCCCACATTGGGTGAGTCATGCCCTCCTTGTATTTCTATCCCTACCCCGGGGTGCAGGTAGTCCTCAACCTATGACCACACTTGAGCCCAAAATGTAGCTGTTAAGTGAACTTTACCCCATTTTACAACTTTCTTGCAACAGTTGTTAAGCAAATTGCTCCAGTTGTTAAGTTAGTAACAAGGTTGTTAAGTGAATCTGGCTTCCCCACTGACTTTGCTTGTCAAAAGGTTGCAATAGGTGATCACACAACCCTGGACACTACAACCATCATAAATATGAACTAATGGCCAAGTATTTGAATTTTGATCAAATAATCATGGGGATTAGGCTGTTGGTTTAAGCTCCGAGCTTGGCAATTTGGTTGCAAACATTCCGTCACCATTCGAGGAGACATCATCAGTGCTGACAGACAAGCACAACTCAAAGTGCACTGATGATGTCTCCTCGAATGGTGATGAAACGTTTGCAACCAACTTGCCAAACATGGAGGTCAAACCAACAGTCTGACTGCCAACCTGAGCTACTAATATTCAAACACATTTCAACCATTGGGGTGCTACAATGATCAAAAGTGTGAAAAATTGTCATGTCTTTTCAGTGCTATTGTATCTTCGAACGGTCAGTACACAAATGGTTGCAAGTCGAAGATTACCTGTACTGCAAAACTTTTTCAGATTAACAGAGTTGAAAGGGAACTTGCAGGTAATCTAGTCCAACCCCCTACCCAAGCAGGAGACCATACATCTGCCTCTACCTAGGATTGAACTCACAACCTCCTGATTGTGAGGCGAGAGCTTTTTCCTTTAAGTTGCAACCCAGTATTGTTGCTACTTTGCTTTCCTGACCCACAGTTGTCAATTCTTCCTATTGTTTGCCTGCTTGCTTGCTTGCTTGCTCAAAAAAAATTAAATCTGGTTGGTGTCAAGGCAAATATTCCTGGGCAAAATGGTGTCCAGGATCATAGCATAGCCTATCACATACCAAATTTTTCGGAGTATAAGATGCACTGGAGTATAAGTTTAACCTTAGTTTTTGGGGAGGAAAATAGGGGGAAAAATCTGCCTACCAGGTATTCATCTGGCTAGCGTCCTTAGTCTGGTCAGCTTCAGCACATTATTTTATCCCCTGGTTAGGGCTGGAAAAAACATTCTTCGGAGCAAGTAGCAATGAAAAAAAGCCTGCAAAGACTTAGGGCTGGAAAAAACCTTCTTCGGAGTGATTAGCAATGAAAAAAAGCCTGCAAAAAAGCCGGGAAGATCATTAGCACCTCGTTAGGGCTGAAAAAAAAAGCTTCGAAAAAGCTACATTCAGAGTATAAGACACACCCAAATTTTCAGCCTCTTTTAGGGGGGGAAAGGTGCGTCTTATACTCCGAAAAATACGGTAGTTTGATGGGCCAAAATTGAAATATAAAGCAATTCTCCCCTCCGACAGGTGGATCTGAATTGCCACAATTCCGGAGACAGCCTAGCTATCAGTGAGAATTCATGGATCATAGAATCATAGGGCTGGAAGGAACCTCAGAGGTCTTCTAGTCCAACCCCCTGTTCAAATTCTGGAAATTGCAGCCTCTGGAAGGCTCTGAATTAAGATTGGGCTGTTATGCCACGATCGTAACTCTTCGGACTGGCACAATGGCTTCTTTTATGGCTATAGTGCTTTAGTCCTTTTCCAACTTTCCAACAGACTCATGTTGAAGTGTTTAGACGCTTTGGGAAACATTTACTTTGGGGAAACAGAACGGCATTCCTGAGGATATCCAAGGTGAATGAATGTCTGGTCTTTTGTGATAAAAGAGAGAACAAGGAGACACGGAATGAAGTCCCACTTCAACACCCATTTTACAGCACATAAACAATTC